>JAOYMZ010069376.1:0-12319 GCA_025802335.1 Pinguicula primuliflora
CCAATGCTTTTGTTTTTGTAGTCAATGATAATATGTATAACACTTTTGCATCAGTGGTTTTACATATAGTTCATAACTTTTGGGTGCTTTTCATATCTATTTATTCTATCGTGGGTTTCTTCATTTTATTCATGATTTTGCTGCTTTGCTGCTGATATTGCCGAATATGCTGGTTTATATCATTATGCTGCTTCTTTGCTTTGCTGTTTATCATGCTGCTTCTTTGCTTTGTTAGATGCTGGTGCTTATTTGCTGGTTTATTTCCCATGGCATCAAATATATGGGACATTATTTAATTATTTAAGTGTTTGGACGTGATGTTATATTATATTATTATATTATTATTTTTTATTTTATTTTTAATTAAATTGATTTTTTATTCAAAAAAATTGAGCCATAACTTTGGGAAATTTTGCCCCCCTCGATTTTAGGGCTAGTTCCATCCTTGCTGCCATTGGTTATAATGTATGTGATGTACAAATTTGAGCTGCCACTTTTGGCCCACTATCCAACAAGTGTGTTATGCTTATGTCTCCCTACTGGCCCGTATCCATCACAATATACTCCGAGAAGCCGGCTTCCCCTTGCGGCCACCGTTCATCAGCGGGAAAAATACACAACGCTCCAGAGTCCGTCCTCACGTCGCAGCTACATTTTGATATCATAATTTCGGAGGTAAGTTTCCAATTTCTACACCGGAGACTTGCCATTCTGGAATTTGGAAACCGTACATCATCTGCCTGTTCACATTGATGCAGTTGCTGTATGCCTGCTTGAAAATTGTTCTCGACTTGTAACTTACCAAGGGTATTCCTACAGTTCCTGCCGAGTTATCTAAATTGGTTTTTTATGATTCGTCCGTTAGAATGAGAATATATGACGGTCCTTGAATTTCCTGTACTATTGTTTTCCCCTTGCTCCCCTTCGCTTGAGGTACGGATTCATCGATCTCTATGTGCTACCACCATGAGAATGTCAATGTAGATTAATTTTCCTTTCTGTATTATATTTGATATTTAAAAAACTCGGTATGAACTTTTTTCAGGATGTATTGATATGTAGAATATCTATCCATCAGTCGTATGCGTCCTGCAGATTTTATCTCATGGGAGGAGGAGAGTGCCTGCTAGACACCCTTTTTGATGAGGTGAATGATGACATTGGGCGAGATATTGAGATGATTGATGTTGAAAAGGATGAATTAATTTGCCAGTCATCTAAGACAGAAGTGGGCGACAGTTGCAATGGCGGCGCTGATCATGAAAATGAAGATTCCAGCGCCAGGAATTCAAAACGCAAGAAGAGAAAATGCAAGAACAAGAAAAATAGAGGCAACTGTGATTCAATTGTCAATAATGCCAACAGGTTTTACTTTATATGCTGTTCGTCTCGTAGGCTTGTTCTATTACGTTTTTTGAAGTCGCCAGTGATTGTGTGATTTTCACCACTTTGCTTAGGTTTGTCTTGGATGCGTGCAAGCATTTGCGGGAGAGAAAATCTTGCCTTGTGTGGAATGCCGTTGGCTGTCTTGGTGTCTCTGCTTTGAGCAACCTTTTAAAAGAGGTAATATTTTGTCCTTTTGGTTTATCATATTGTATTAGGAATTCTTAGCTTAACTTGCACTTTGTGGATGGCCTCACTGCTTGAAACATCTTGATAGATCTTTTATAGAGATACAGCCTGCGTAATTACGATCAAATGAAACTTGATACAGACCGCCATTCTCTACGTGCTTAAGGAGCCTCTTTCTGCTTAGGTTCTGATAAGTTGACGTTGTCTTCCTTCATTTGCAGGTTATGAGAATGCTTCTTTTGCAATTACTTCATCATTTCCGTTGATGTAGGTTGACTTACATGGTTTTTAAACTTTCGAAGCCTACCTTTTTATTCTCGATACCAAGATCAGTTGGAACTTTTTTATGATAAACTGAAAATATATTACAGACCATGACCAGTCATCCATTGTCAAATACAATTCAACTCAATTCAGAGTAGTGCAAAGATAGTTGAACTTGTTACTCAGTACATCCTGCTTTGAAATTAATGGCTTTAAAGGGAATAGGCATCTGTTTTGTATGGGAGTTGGGTTCAAGATGTTCCAATAGAGACGGTTAGCTTGTTTTTTTGGTGGAAAATTTCGCTGGTTGATATATTTTTTTTTGATAGGTCTTTGAGGGGATTTCAACCATCACTTGTGAGTGTAATTGTCACTCTCATAACCAGTAGGCCGATATTTGGATATCTACTGATGATGATCATTGACAGAGTGACTTACCACTCAAACATTTAAGCTCTTTCCTGTTCACTTAGTTGTTCTCTCAGTTTGTAATGATACTTGGCCTTCTCGGAGTCTTTCCAAGTTTAAGCTCTTAGCTGTTCACTTAGTTGTTCTCTCACTTAGTTGTTCTCTCAGCTGCCAGAGAAAAACGAGCATCGGTTCACGACAGGATACGAGTACCAGTTGCATATGATGACCTTCTCGGAGCAGATGATGCACAAGACGAATTAGTTGGCTCAAGGGAACCATTTTTTGCGGCCTTTTGATCTTCAGAAGACAACCTATTTCTATTTGGCTGAAGTGTTCTACAGATCCTGGTTTCTCTTCTCTTCCCTTCATACTCCTCCCTATTGTTTTGTTTTCATTTGTTCGTTATATGATTATTTCAATAAATGATTGGTGCGTCGAAGGGGGGAAGCCCCCTCCCTCCCCAACATAAATGTTTTTAACACAGAGTTAAAAAGGAACAGAGGATTACAGCCAGTTTTGTTCAGGGGAACTGAAATGCTCCAATCTGATCATCATCAAAGGGCAAGTTGTCATGGCCCAAATTGTCACCGTCTGGTCCTCCGGATTCGGCGAAATCAAGTAAAGGAGTCATCATGTAATCAAGCTGAGGATCCATGACTAAGGAATTGAAGTTTTGTTGGCTGTGTTGCACGATTGAAGCGAGCCTTGCTCTGGCTACATTGAGGTCGTGCTGGAGCTCCACCATCTTGTGCTGCAAGGTCGCGATGGCGCCAATGCAGCCGTAGACCGGGTCCTGGAGCCGGACCTCCGCCTCGTAAACCAGTGAGTTCACGGCCTCCTCCCGCTGCTCCTCCGCCACCTCGTTCAGTATCTTACTGACGTTGCTGGCGCCGAACACCTTGTGAACTTTGGCGAACTTCTTCGGCTCGTCGGACCGGAAATACGGAGCGAACTGGCAGCTGGGACTGCATCTCCGCTTCAAGAACTTGCAGGCGGCACAGGATGAGGTTGATCGACCTTCTTGGCTTTTCATCATGCCAGCCAAGTCCACAACCTTCCCTTGCTTTATCGACTTAAAATATTTATAGAGGCCAAACAAGGGAAGCCTGATTTATTATCTTTTTTTAGTGGGTATCTGTTAAAAAAATATAAAAATGTATCACAAGCGAAAAGTAAAGCTAAAATCTTCCTAAACATCAATCATTAAACACATGCCCATATGTGGAAACTTTTTAACCATCCCATCCATGTTGATGTTTAATTAGGGATTTTCTATAGTGGATTAAAGATGGAAACTTTCTTTATTATAGGATATGAATGATGGTTCGGCAATGAATCAAATGAAGACGAGACAATGTATTGTTTTGTGGCTGGGTGAGAATATGTATATGGGGTCGAGATGGATGGACTTATCAACAAAGGGTGATGAGATGATGTTTCACAGTTGTATAACATCTCCATGTTGATTGAGGAAAAGCGATTTCACAAGGAAAAAAGAAACCCCCTAAGATAGCTACCATTGGATTCATGCACAAAATGGAAACCTCCAGGCTACAAAATCGTTATCTAAGATAATGATAACGGATTCGTACTTATTGGGGAGGAGCCCGGGAGCACAGCCCCCGCCCCCCGCCCTCCACCTCTACCCACACACACAAAAGAAAAAAAAAACTTAGTGTAAATTTTTAATTTTTTTTCAAAAATATATCATGTTTTATTAAATAAAAAAGACGGTTTTATTAAATATACTTTCTAGCAAAATGATACACCACAATAAAAACATACACAAAAAATACAACAAATTCACGTGGCGAAATTTGATGATGTTCTCCAAAAGTATTGGCTACAGTATGTGTAAATAAGATGCATTTATTATGTTTTGGTTGTTGATTCTTTGGTGCGGCGTATCACTTCTCTTCTAGCAAACCTAGTTATGAGCTACCCATCAATGAAACCTAGATGTACATTTGGGTAGCTCATGTTCATTCGAAAAGATTAAACTAGCCAACTTGGTTAAAATTAAAGTTGTAATTGTGATTATTGAAAAATTAAAACTTCAACAAATGGGTTAACAAAGGTTAATTTAGTGGGTATGTGAGTGAAAAATGCACTTATAAATCAAGAGTTTAAATAAATTAGCAATAAAAAAAACATGAAAGGCCGGAAACCTAACCGATGAAAATATTGTCATTTCAACGTCTAATAAAAGTGAGTAGTGAAATAAAGGCTATTGTGGCAGTGGAGTGATCGAAGTGTTTGTAGAATTATTGTCTTTTCCGAAACAATACAACAAACGCCATGGCCCTGTATATATATAAATAAAAATATAAATAAAAACACCACTTTTTATTTTACTTTTCTCAAGTAATATTTTGTAATCAGTTCATAAATTTCACTTCACGAGCAGATAAAAGAATGATCCGGTGGCAGTAGCCTCTCCAACAGATGGAACATGTCTCATATAACATATTTGATAAAAATCGAGCTCAAATATTTCATGATTTGTTCTTATGGGATAACAATATACGTATTAAGCCAATTGTAAAATAAAACACAAAATTTTACGTGATTCGACAATACTTTTTCGTGATACGTATTCACGAAAAGATCTTTCTTTTTTCTTTTGTTTTTCGCACTTTTTTCTTCTTTGTATGATACATGTATATATAGAGTCTATACAAGATTTTCTCCTCAACTATAATCTCTACCAGCTAAGGGATGTGATCCATACAAATTAAGAATCACTCAATATGAAATGTATTTGGTCAAATTCTTTCCTCAATACTCCCCCTCAAGTTAGGTGGTATATATCTGACCCCTAAATTGGATAATACTTTTTGGAATGACTGATCATTAATCACCTTCATCAAGATATCTGCTAGCTGGTCCTCCGATCTTACAAATGGAAGTATCACAATTTTCTCCTCAATCTTCTCTTTAATGAAGCGTCCATCAATCTCAACATGCTTTGTTCGATCATGCTGAACTAGGTTTCCCGATATGTGGGTGCCTTGTTGTCACACATCAAGGGACACGTGTGCTTGGGTGGAAATCCAAGCTCAGTCATCAGTTTTATAAGCCACAGAACCTCAGTTACACCTCTGGCTATACCTCGAATTTCTGCCTCAGCACTAGACCTTGCCACCACAGTCTACTTCTTACCCCTCCAAGTAACAAGATTCTCTCCAACAAGGGTGAAGTAACCCGAAGTAGAGCATCCATACATAGGGCTACTTCCCAATCAGCATCAGTATAAGCTTCAATTTTCAAATGTCCATTCTTAGAATGCATGACTCCAGTATCTGGTGATCCTTTCAAGTATCTTAAGATTTTGAAATCTGCCTCCATATGATCCTTCTGAGGGCAGTGCATAAATTAGCTCACCACCCCTACAGCGAGATTTCAGGTAGTGTGTGTGCTAAATAGATCAATTTCCTCACCAAGTATTGTTATCTACTTTTGTCAGCTAGTTCAGTTCCCTCTACCATCTTCAACCCATGGTTAAGCATCATAGGTGTGTCCACTGGTTTGCAATCTAGCAACCCTATCTGAGCCAAAGATCAAGAACATAATTCCTCTGGGATATATAAATCCCCTTCTTAGATCTCATCACCTCAACATCCAAGAAATACTTCAGTATCCCCAAATCTTTCATCTCAAATTTTCGGAACAAACTTTTCCTCAATTCTTCCATCTCATCAACATCATCTCCTGTGATAATCATGTCCTCAACGTAGATAATAAGGCAAGTGATACCTTGGGCTCGACATTTCAGAAATAGAGTATGACCGGAGTTACTCTATACGTACCCACACTTCTTCATAACGATCATAAATCTCCCAAACTAGCCCTGGGTGACTGCTCTAGACCATATAACGCCTTGTATAATCTGCATACTTCATGGGAACGAAACTCAGTAGAAAATTCAGGTGGAGGAGATATATACACCTCCTCAGATAAGTCCCCGTGCAGGAAAGTATTCTTCACATCAAACTGGTGAAGATGTCAATCTAGATTCGCAGCCAACGAGAACAGGACCCAAACTGTGTCAAGTTTGGCCACTGGAGAGAATGTCTCTAAATAGTCCACACCATAAGTCTTAGTATAACCTTTTGCTACCAACCGAGCCACAAACCTCTCAATTGAACCATCAGCTTTGCATTTAATAGTATACACTCATCTGCAACCAACAGGTTTCTTCATGGGAGTAAGTCATATTTCTTCCATGTTTCGTTCTTTCAGGGCACTCATCTCTATTTCCATAGCATGTCTCCATTCTGGAATCTTTAAAGCTTCTTTTTCATTGCGAGGAATATTCTCACTATACACTGCAACAGAGAATGCTTGGGCAGATGCAGGCATATTCCCCCTGACGACATCAATGATATGGTATCTCTTGGTCTTAGGATCATGATCTGGAGTGAACCGCTTCTGGGGAAATTCCCGAATGGAGCAATCTGGATAAACTCGAATAAGGGTCACTGGAGATCCCGCATGATGGTCAGAAGGCATAATATTCAAATAAACTGTCTCAGGTGGGAGTGTACTTACTGGAGTATCCACTGAAGAAGATCATTGAGGATGCCCTGTGAAGTCTAACTGTATTATGTCACCGTCGTAATCCAGAGCGGGTGGTCTATCTAACTCATGAGTGGGCTCAGGTAGCACTTGTGCGTGAGACACATGAGATGGTGTGGCTGGGAGTTGAGATGAAGTGGACGACGGCAGGGGTATGTGGGGTACACCCAGAGAATGTGGCAGCTCGCTGATGGAAGGGCTCAACAAATCCAATTCATCTACTTGGTCATGTATCCCCCCTTGACGACTGTATTGGGTAGGTGTATGATAGAAATATTCCATTTCAACGAAATCACAATCCATCGTGATAAATAATCGTCGAGTAAGGGGGTTATAACAACGATAACCCTTCTGTGAGATCTCATATCCCACAAAAATACATTTTTCAGCACATGGTTCGAATTTTGATGGATTCACCTTCGGAACGTGAACATATATAGAGCACCCAAATATCCTGTGAGTAAGAGTTAGGGGAGGTGCTACCTTTGAAAATTCAGATAAGACTTGGATAGGTGTCCTAAAGTTCAAGATCTGAGTAGGAAGATGGCTGGCTAGATTTGTGGCAGTAGATGCAGCTTCAGGCCCGAAATGTTGGGAACTTTCGACTCAAACATTAGAGTCCGAGTAATCTCATAAAGAAATCGATTTTTCCTTTTGGTTACACCATTTTGTTGTGGGAAATAGGAGCTTGTGGTTTGGTGTAATATCCCATTTTGAGAGCAGAAATCATGCATTTTTTGATTAAAAATCTCCCCATTATCAGAACAAAGAATCTGGATTTTGGTTTTAAACTGAGTAAGGATCATATGATAAAATTTGGAAAAAATTTCAAACACCTCGACTTATCACGAAGAAAGTAGATTCATGTCATCCTAGAACAATCATCAATAAATAATACAAAATTGCGCAACCCCTATCCCCCAACCGAAGGAGTAGGGCCCCAAACATCAGAATGTATCAAAGGAAAAATGTCAGGAATACGAGTGTTTGAAACTGGAAATGAATGTATATGACTTTTAGCTAAAATGCATGTTTCACAATTCAAAGGAGTGTTAGAGACTTGAGGGAATAACTGATGAAGATATTTATGAGAAGGGTGACCAAAACGTCGATGCCACAATCAACTTTGAGACTGAGTGGATCCATGAGTCAAGAGTATCCTTCCCGGCAGCGAATCTACTTCTTCAACATATTATAGGCCATTTTTCTCCGTGTCACGCCCATTTATCCTCTTTGAACGGATATTCTGTAAAACACAGAAAGATGGAAACATCATCACAACGCAATTGAGTTCTTTCGATGTGTGGCTAATGGATAACAGCATGTAAGATAACGACGGCACATAGAGGCAATTAGACAGGCGAATGGAGGGTGAAATATCAATAATTCCTGTCCCTTTCACAGGAGTGAATTCTCCATTCGCTGTCTGTACAACTTTCTTCTTCGAGTCCTGCATAAATATAATATCTAATAAATCATAAGAAATTGTGTCAGTAGCGCCACAATTGAATATCCATTCCCCATGTTTTTTTATTATCCGGCCTATTTGCAATATTTGCAAAACCAGAGTCCGAACTAAGCTCAATTGGCTCAAAACTTCTGAGATTTCGGGCTAATAATTTTCCTGTAGAATTAGTCAATTTTGCTGGCCCAACACAATCATCTTTGGGCTCATTCAATAATTCAGTCGGCCCAAAATAATAATCTCGGAAAAAATGAGGCCCGAAAATTATATTAGACTGCTTCAAATTTTGAAGGTTACCTGGGCCGCGTGCATTCGGTTCATCACCTCCGAGTCTCGGGTCATATTTTCACCCACAGACTTATCTTCTCCGGACCCTAGGTTCGCGATCGAGCGATCTGCCATCGAATCATTGGCCAATTTGCCAGCCTGGTGCCCGTCCATGATGGCAGCGGTGCCTCGTCCTTTCTTCCGTGCTCCTGGAGGTCCGTTAAACTTGTAACACTCTGCTTTTATATGACCCAATATGTTACAGTATTCGCATCTCATCTCACATTCGGACGACGAAATGACGGTCTCACCGGAAAATGGCTCTTCGATCGTCATTATGAATTATGGAATCGAGAATTCCCAGTGTCAATTTACTGATTTTGGTTACTTTTCTATTTAATTGCGAGTTCGGTCCCAATTCTCGTTGATGGGTCTGACGCATCGGAGGCCTCCTTGGGTCTTAGGATCAACTTTCTGGCAGCTTACCGTCGGACGGTCGCATATGCGAATTCTACTGAGGGTAACAGGCTTATTTTTAGCAAATCTCGAACAATCGGTTCGAATTCCTCGTTCAATCCAGCTAGGAACACAAACATCTGGTGTTCATCTTGAATTTGGTTGAATTTCTCGATACCGTTGACTGTTTCCATTAGATTAAGTCTTCGCCGATTGATTTCTTCAAAGTGATGAACTATTTTAGGCGAGTATTAATCACTGTTTCCAAAGTGATGAACACTGGCCAGAGACATCTTCAATGGTCGCTTTTCCTTGACTCAATCGATCTGCCCTCGTGATGAGAATGAAGATGTGAAGGCTGTCTTCCCCCACCGTGAAAGTCTTCTTCAGAATTTTTCACAACTCGTAAGAGTTGGGATAATGGGCATATTTCTGAACTAACTGTCGTTCCATGGATATGGTGATCCAACCAAATACTTGTGAATCCTTTTCTCTCCATCTGGAGTAATTTGCATCTGTTTCATCTGGGGCTTTTGCCTTCTCGGTAATGAACTCATATCGGCCTCTTCCAATAACGTTGACTTCCATGAGCAGTGCCAGAGCACGTAGTTGTGGCTGTCAAGTTTGAACTCGATTATTGCTGATAGGTTTTGATCCCCTGACTCCAGTGTGGAGGATGATGAGGAATCACTCTATTTTTTCGACTTTTGATCCATGTATAGTCGAAACTGTTCGAATTGCTCAGCTAGGCTGGCATCTGCGCCAATTAATGCTGGGTGCTTGTCGCTCATGATGCGTTGTGTTGCCGGAATATGGGATGAACCCTAGGTAGATGACGAGAATGAGGATCGATCCTGCTCTGATACCATATTGAGCGGAATTCTAAAGAAAAATACAAGGTTTTACGTAGTTCGACAATAACTTGCGTCCACGGGAAGATCTTCCTTTTTCTTTTGTTTTTTGTAGTTTTTTCTTCTTTGTATGATACATGTATATATAGAGCCTTTACAAGATTTTCTCCTCAACTATAATCGCTATCAATAAGGGATGTGATCTCTACTAATAAGTGATGTGATCCCTACAAATTAGGGATCACTCAATATGGAAAGGATTTGGTCAAATCCTTTCCTCAACAATATGTACTAATGGCAGAAATACTATACCACAAGACGTAGGGCTGCGAGAAGCACAAGATACACACATGGTAGCATACCATTCACTCATGGTGTGACCCACACTTTATGGGCATCCAATCATGTTCTGACATGTTGGATTCTTGCATTTCTTATGTTAAATATGTCTTGTGGTATAGTATTTGTGGTACTAATGGAATGTTGAATAGAATAGAATTATAATCCAAGTAAGAACGTTAAAAAAGAACATTAGTCGGTTGATCCTCAAACCCCATAAAAGTCAAGGTGATGACATCACTCTCAAATTTTTCTTTAATGAAATATTTGTCTATTTCAATATGTGTCATATTGCATAATGTTTTTTTGACATATGTACTGCAGTGTGAAGCTAGACTGCCACATCAAAGTGGCACAACTTGATATGGAGGGAAACCAATTTGGCCATCATCAATTTCTATGGGCACTACGTTTCTGCTGATCCTCTTGTTATTCCTCTGATTATGCCTCAAACACTCGACAAGGCAAACAACTGTTTCTTACTTCTCTATGTAACTCATTTGTCTTCAATTACATAAAATAATCGAATATGGCTTTCGATTCACGAGATTTTCGATCAATTTGATAAGCCTTCATTCTCAAGTGAATGGCTCCGGGAAAATGACCTTGGTGTCTAGTGTCCTTTTGAGATATCTAACAATCATCAAGATTTCTTCCATATGATCTTTCTATGGCATGTGCATGGATTGACTCACGATCGTGACGCACTATAAAGTCTAGTATGAGACAAGTATATCAATTAACCAATAAAATATTATCATCTTTCCCTATACTCCAAATCCTCCCCTCAACAATGCTAATGTCATGGCTAGGAGCTATCAATTTGTCAGCGATTGGCAATCTAATATTGATGTTTCAGCTAATAAATCAAGCACATGTTTCTTTTGAGAAATATAGAGTTCAATTTCATCACTTCAATTGTAAGAAAATTTCAAGTGCCCCAAATTCTTCATTTCAAATTTATTGAAAAAATTTCTTCTAACTCGTCATTCTCTTCCCCATCATCTCATATTATCACCATGTCATCAACGCAAAATATAAGGCAAATTATACCTTGATATCTTCTCTTCAGGAATAGTGTGTGATCTGAATTATTTTGTATATAACCATATTGTCTCATAATAAGTTTAAATTATTCATACAATGCTCTTGAAGACTCAATCGGTCCATACAAGACCATCTTTAGTACTCATGCTTAATCGGGCCAAAAATCTTGTGAGAAGTTGGGGGTGATCCCTCCATGTACACCTTTTCCTCCAAATCATTATGCAAGAAGACATTCTTCATATCAAATTGATGAAGAGGTAAGTCCCTCCATGTATACCTCCAAATAACTATGCAAGAAGGCATTCTTCATATCATTTTTTTTAAATTCAAAATTTGTTTTTAAAAAAGAAAAATTTACAAAATTACAGCCAGTCTTCTTCCCGACCGAATTTCTCACCATTTACAGATTTCAGAAACTCATCAAAATCGAGAAAGGATCATTCATCCATGACTCTACAGAATCGAAGATACATTTTTCTTTTTCCCTCTGATTTTGTACTAAAACCACAATTGGAATTGGATGGTTCATGTGATATCATCGGTTTTGATTTCCTCTCCACAAAAGTGTCGATTGTTTCTTACTTGACACAATTGCCGACCAGATGCTTTTCTTGATGCCCGGAGGTTTGGTGTTGACAAAATCCTATTTTTGCGGGCCTTTTATGAGTGTGTGAGGTAAATGTAGCCATTGCATGACATAATTCCAAATCTTTATAGCTTATGAACACTTGAAGAAAATGTGATCTCCTATTTGTGGTTGCAAATCACACAGGGTGCACAGAATTGGAAGATTGTAGGCGTAAGGCGATGATGTTCATTTTCTGAAGATTCTGTTTTGTTGGCAGCCGGTCCTACTTGCATTGCCCTACGTGAACGGAAACCTTGATTGGTGCGTGCCTGTTCCAAACTTTGTTGAGTTCTTTGCTTGCTACTGTATCGTATGCTGGATTTTGATGGTTGATGACTGCATTACAATTTGTTCTTGCCATTCCTTTTATTTGATTGCCTCCCTTGCATACCCAATGATCTAGCTCATGTTCCTGCAGATTTATGCTAGATATAAGAATTG
>JAOYMZ010069387.1:0-12318 GCA_025802335.1 Pinguicula primuliflora
TGATTTCCCTACATTTCATGTGCTATAGGTACAATGCAACATTTGGTGATGTGTTACATGAATTTCGAATTCAAACATACCCAAAACAAGGCCACATGGGTGAAAGGGACATGTATACACAAATTGGGAAAAGGCCACCAGTTGATAGGCCCGACATGGCTGTTTTTTCTGTCAAAATTGGCCCAGAGGTGAGTTGATTTTGGGCCAGTTGTTTTTTCCGTCCAACCCATATCAATTTAGAGCCCAGAGGTGAGCCCAAACACTTATACGTCGAGGTAGAAATCTCACCAGTGTGATGGGCACGTGATGATCCAGAAGCATCGGTTCCACACTCAAATCATTCGTCTTCTTCAGATCTAGAATTTTCTCCTCGACCAAATCGCCCGGACGGGTTGTCGCGGCGGCCCACAATGGTTCTCGCCTTCCCACAACCGCAGCTGTGTAACCCTCATCTTCGAATTCATCTTCACAGCCTTCACCAACGGCGATGGTTCCTCTCCGGTTCTAGTTGCTTGGTGGACGGCGCCCTCGCCCTTGTCCTCTCTATGCACTTTCGCCACCCCATTGGTAGCAGTCCCACCGTACATGCCCTTGTATCCCACAGTTATCACAAAATCGGGTGTCGTGCAACCTGTATGAAAAATTGGAGCCACTGTGGTCCTGTTCTGATTGGCGGTCGTTCGGTGGTGGCGGAGGGTGGCACGAGGTGGTGGCCGATGGTCGTCGCGTCGTCTGGGAAATCTCCTGGCCGTACTTTTTTGGCCCGTTTCCGCCATCTCTTTGGGTTGACCCGCTTGCTCCATAGTTGGCTGCTCCGGTCTCATGGGTCGGCCCAACAGCTAAGATTGGGTCAGGTGACCCAGCTTGTGACCCGCACCCGTACTTGGCCTAGTCTGCGTGATGAGACCCAACCCGCTAGGGTTTTGGTCTGATCCAAGTTTCTGATTCTCCGGCCCAAGTATATTCTGCTGTGCTACCTCTCGCCGGACAGTGGCATAAGCTTCATCCATATCGGGTAATTCCTTTTCCTTCAAAATCTCTCGAACAATTACATCAAATTTATTATCCAACCTTCCAAGAATTTGAATAACCTGTGTTCTTCTTGTAGTTTGTTGAATTGGATTATATCCTCAGGGTCCTTCATAGGATTCGGGCGACGTCGATCCACATCCATCCACAGATTCTTGCTTTCACTAAAATATGTTTCGATGTTCATATTTCCTTGCATTAACTTATCTGCTTGTATGGTTAAGTCGAAAATTTGTAGGTTATCTTCTCCTGACTGGAAGGTTTTGGATAGCGCCTTCCACAGTTCCAGACTTGTCGAAAAATTCATGTAATGACGAGCAATGTGTCCTTCAATATTTTTTGTGATCCAATCAAACACTTGGAGGTCACGTTCCCACCATCACTGATAGCCTGGTTCACCCTCTTTCGGGGGAATTGGATCACCGGTGATGTGGTGAATCCGACTCCGGCCACCAAGAGCTATCTCCATTCTTCTCTTCCATATTGGGTAATTCTTATTGTCCAACGATTTCGCAAGATTGATATCTGCCGGATTACTATTTCCCGTGGATACCTCTTTTGGTACTATCGCATTACTATGTTGTTCGCCCAGAACCTTTGCAAGTTGTTCTCCTAGAACCTTGGCAGCCTCCACGAGTTGATCTGTCATACCGCCGGTTTCGTCTTATGATTGGTAGATGACGATAATGGGATTCGTCCCCTGCTCTGATACCATGAAGACGCATAATTTAGGGATGAAAGTAGAACAAAACACAATTATTTAAGTGGTTCGGCATAGCCTACGTCCACGGAAGAGAAAGAACTCTTCGGTTATTTTTGTATTCCTTTTTTCTCATCTTTTACATCACAGAATACAAGCATATATATAGGAGTCGACACACCTTTAACTAAGGTAAATCCCGGGATTAATGGAAAGATAATCACGGGAATAATCTCCCTCATTATCTCTTTCTAACAGGTTAGGGGTAACACCCCAAGGACGACCAAATGGTGAACTAAAGACAAATTGGATTCACTCTTCAAGATCTGTGAGGTCTTGTTCCTGAAATGGCACCAGGGGTTAGGGGGTAACACCCCAAGGACGGTGGTGTGAGCTATCCTAGTGTAGATTTTACAAGTCTACTATCGTAGCAAATGCAAAACACCCAAATAAGTTCATAAAATCCGGCCGAAGATTACAAACTGTGAATACAGAATAGTCATTCAAACATTAAGCAAGACCCGAATCAAATGATCATAGAAACATATTTAAAAGCATAAAGGCTCGGCTCAACCGCATCCTGAGTCTATAGGAATTAGCTCATGCTGATAGCACAAGCTAAGAGATAACGATAAATACAACAAGAACTTGAATCCATGGTCTTCAAGGGTGCAAAACAGCTCCGGGATAGTCTGCTGATATTTCGCTTGATCTTCCTATCTGGTGGCATCTGATCCAAGAATGTCTAGAATGAATGTTGTTCCTGGGATTTAGGGCTACCTTCAGGTCAAAATGTTAGCTTCGACCTTCAATCCCTGTGAGAGATATGATTTTTTGAAACAAGGGTATAACTGTATTTTCATACAGTTCTGTATCTTATGTCCAAAGTGGATCAAGATGGCTCCCGTTGCATGTGCGGCTTGAAGGTGTTCTGATCAGGAGATCGTGGCCTAACTTCATTCCAAATATCAGAGTAACCCTCACAACTGTGTAAAAGTTGTGCAGCCATCCTGAGGACAGACTGGTACTTAAACAGTACAATGACTGATTTTCTCTTTTTGCTCATAAGTCCTCGAGCTAGACACTTTTGTCACTTGGTCCCTTCTGAAATATTATAGATATAGTCTTGGAGTGTATGTCTGTGAAAGGGCTCGGTGCCATTGATCTTGGATGAGAGATATGCAGTATAGATGGTGAGAGATGAGTTTTACCCAAAATGGCAAAACACCTTTTGCCCTTTACCTATCCCCTTTCCTCTTGTAAAAGTTGCATACCGCCCTTTGCCTTTGACTCCAAGCTTAACATGTATAAGCATATGGCACGATCCAAATGTTGCACAAGACCCTTGGACTTGAATTTGTACCCTTGAGATGAGACTTCCAACACTTAGCCGAACTTCTTCATGTCTTGTTCTTCACTTCAGTTTTTGCAAATTCTGAAATTCTACTGGCTTTCTTCTTGGACTGATTCTCCTCTGTTTGGATGTTGAGATCAACCATTTTTAGCTTAGATCATGGCCAGAGATACTCCAAAAATTCCTTGGAGCACGAATGGTCTGAATATGCCTTCTATTGCACTGTTTTGCTTTCAAGGTGCACATATTTAAACTGATCTTGATTTTCAACCTGCCAGAATCATAACTGACATAATTGATAGACTATTTGTGCATAAATGAAGTGCTTAAGGCATAGAATGATATGAAATGATATGCTAAAATGGCCTAAATCACTATATGAATTTAGTCTATCAAACTCCTCCACACTTGAACATTGCTTGTCCTCTAGCAAGAAAAAGAATCAGCATATCATTTAAAAATCAGAACACAGCAGAGTGTGTGGTTCTCAATTGTGTCCAAATAATGCAAGTGTAAGTATAAGTGCATGTGATTTCAACGTGATAGTAAAAAGTTCATAGGCAAGAGCATCAAACTCCCTTTCTTGTTCTATCTTCACTAGCAGTCTCTAGTGTGTCCTTTTTGGTTCTAGAGCCTGCTTCTCAAGAGACTAACTAACTCTCCTTCCTCATACCACTGTCCTGGTGCATCTGCTTTCATAGAGATCTCAAGCCAAGTCTCAACTCCATCTCACTTTTTCTTTTGAGGTTTAGTGTTTAGGAGTAGGCTTCTCTCGTTGATGGAGTTGAAGCAGATCATAATGGCCTCTCAAATTTGGATTACATGTAGGTGGACAATTCTTGATGTCAATTTTGGACAAGAGATAACATTGAACTCCAGCCAAGCCCGTCTTGTCTATCTTTTCTTCAGCCTAGTTTTTCCAAGTCCATTCTTCTTTTATACTTGCAGCTTGCTGATATTCACTACATATATCTGAATTCGCTCCAGCTTATTTTTGATTTGAGCTTCAAGGATTCATACATTGTCTTGATGTGCACGGGGGACCTTTCTTGAATTTTTCTACAGCCTTTTTGCTGAGGTTCACCCCTGATCTTTTGGCACAAGTTGAATCCAATTCTGTTTCTGGTTTTGCAGCATCATCAGCTTCTTCTTTTGAGACTTCTTTTGGTCCAAACTTCTGGCATTGAGGGTTATGGCGAGTCCATGAGATCAACTTACCCAGAACCAACCAAGAGACTGTATCACTCCCTTCCCTCAACTAAAAAGATATGAAAAATTTCATCTTCGGATCCACTTATCAGCAGAATGCACCCCTCTTTTCAAACCAGTGGAGAGTTTTAGTTTTTGTCCACAAGATCCACAAACTAGACTATAGGTCACAACTATTTTAGCATGCATAACTTAGCACTTCCCCATTTTCAGCATATATGAGCAAAAAGTTCAAAAAATTTCAAAAAAATTGCCTCTAAAAGTGCAAAAATAGAATGAGCTCTAAAATGAGTGCAAATGACAGTTCATGCTTCTAAAAATCCTCTAAACCTCCCATCCAACACTTAAACCTTCACTTGTCCTCAAGTGAATGAATGAAAAGCAGGATTTAAACTAGGAAGCATGAAGAAATACGACCTGACAAGTAGCTTTTTGCTCAAATTCATTAGCAGTATCAGAAACTGTCCTTGAAGACCTCTTGTGCTTTCTTGCTGCATAAATCTCAAATACACTTAGAAATTTAAAAACAAATTGCAGAAAATAGTAACATACTTGTCTTGGGTTGCCCTCCCAAAAAGCTCTGAATTTTAGGTCGACAGATAGACCATTCAGCAACTTGATTACTCCTTGAAGTGCACAGTCTCCTTCTCTTCAAAGTCTGCAGGTGAAGTGTACTTTTTGATCCTGTGTCCAGTGACTTTGAAGACTACTCCTTGATCATTTTTCAGTTCCAAAAATCCATAAGGGGAGACTCTGACCACCTCAAATGGTCCTGACCATTTGCTCTTCAGCTTTCCAGGAAAGAACCTCAGTCTTGAGTTAAATAGCAGCACTTGTTGTCCCACTGAAAATGCTCTTGTGTTGATCCTTTTGTCATGAATGAGCTTGGTCTTTTCTTTGTAAATTTTGGAGCTCTCATAAGCCTCATGTCTCATCTTTTCAAGCTCTAGCAGTTGGATCATCCTTTTCTCTCCAGACTTTGCCAAATCCATGTTCAGTTACCTTGTAGTCCCGTATGCTTTGTGCTCTAACTCTACAGGTAAGTGGCAAGGATTCCCATACACTAAGCTTGAATGGAGATGTGCCCAGAGGTGTCTTAAATGCAGTCCTGTATACCCACAGAGCATCTGATAACCTCAAAGCCCAATCTTTTCCAGAAATCCCAACTGTCTTTTCCAGGATCAGTTTGATTTCCCTATTTGAAATTTCAGCTTGCCCATTTGTTTGGGGATGATAAGGCAATGAAATCTTATGCTTAACTCCATATTTGCTGAGCAGATTCTCGAACACTTTATTACAAAAGTGAGAACCCCCATCGCTAATAATAAACCTTGGAGTTCCAAACTTTGAGAATATGTTCTGCTTCAGAAATTTAATAACAACAGCAGCATCATTTGAAGCTGTTGGAATTGCTTCCACCCATTTGGAGATATAGTCTACAGCCACTAGGATGTAATTCTCGCCATGACTTGGAGTGAAATGCCCCATGAAATCCATTCTCCATACATCAAATAACTCCACTTCTAAAACATCAATTTGCTGCATCTCATTTCTTCTTGTCAAATTCCCTTCTCTTTGGCATCTATCACAGGATTGAACAAAACTATGAGCATCTTTGAATAAAGTGGGCTAGAAAAATCCACTTTGAAGCACTTTCAATGTAGTTCTCTGACTTCCAAAATGTCCTCCACACTTGAATGAATGGCAGTGATTTAAGATAGAGTTCATTTCTTCTTCAGGCACACATCTTCGGATCATTTGATCTGCACAGATCTTATAGAGGCATGGCTCTTCATAGAAATAGCTCTTGAGGTCATGAAAGAATTTCTTTCTCTCCTGATAGCTGCAAAAAGGCATCATGTTACAAGATAAATAATTAACAAAGACAGCATACCATGACACTTGTGCAGTGGAAATTGAAAACACTTTCTCATTAGGAAAGGTATCAAGAATAGGTGTGGGTGCTGGTTCTGCATCCTTGCCATCTTCAAGTCTGGATAAATGATCAGCTACCACATTTTCTATTCCCTTCTTGTCTTTGATTTCCATGTCAAATTCTTGCAAGAGCAGCACCCATCTGATCAGCCTTGGTTTTGAATCCTTTTTACTCATCAGATATCTAATTGCAGCATGATCAGAATAAACCACAACCCTGCTTCCCAAAATGTAAGGTCTGAATTTGTGAAAAGAATAGATCACAGCCAGCATTTCCTTCTCTGTTGTGGTATAATTTAATTTAGGAATACTGAGCATCCTGCTTGCATAGTAAATTGTATGGAACCTCTTCTCTTTGTGCTGTCCAAGTACTGAACCCACAGCAACATTCGAGGTATCACACATAATCTCAAAGGGCACGCTTCAATCAGGTGCTCTCATAATAGGAGCTGAAATGAGCTTCTGTTTCATGTCTTCAAATGACTTCAGACATTCATCAGTGAAGTTGAAATCATCCTCTTTCTCTAATAGATGGCACAAGGGCTGGGCAATGAGAGAAAATCCCTTAATAAACATTCTATAAAAATCAGCATGTCCAAGAAAACTCCTCACTGCCTTGACTGTCATGGGTGAAGGCAGGCTTCTGATCACTTCAATTTTTGTCTTGTCCACCTCTAGACCCTTGCTAGATATCTTGTGTCCCAAAACAATGCCTTCTTTAACCATAAAGTGGCGCTTTTCCCAGTTAAGCACAAGCTGCACTTCTTCACACCTCTGAAGCACTTTCTTCAGATTCTGTAAGCACAGTTCAAAACTGTCTCCAAAGACACTAAAATTGTCCATGAACACCTCTATGATATCCTCTATCATGTCTGAAAATATAGCCATCATGCACCTTTGGAAAGTTGCTAGTGCATTGTAGAGTCCATAGGGCATTCTTCTCAAAGCAAAGGTACCATAAGGGCATGTGAAGGTGGTCTTTTCTTGATCTTTTGGAGCTACCATAATTTGATTGTAACCACTGTACCCATCTAGATAGCTATAGAACTCATGAACAGCGAGTCTATCCAACATCTGATCCACAAAAGGTAGGCGATAGTGATCCTTTCTAGTGGCCTTGTTCAATTCTCTATAATCCATGCATATTCTCCATCCAGTTACTGGCCTAGAGGTGATCATTTCCTCATTTTCGTTCAGCTGTGCTGTGAATCCTCATTTCTTAGGTACACACTGCACTGGGCTGATTCAGGCACTATCAAAAATAGGATATATGACTCCAGTATCCAACCATTTCAGCACTTCTTTCTTGACTACCCCTTTCATCACTGGGTTCAATCTTCTTTGTGAAACAATTACTGGCTTGCTGTTCTCTTCTAGCAATATCTTGTGCATATAGAGGGCAGGTGAGATCCCTTTTATGTCAGCTAGAGTCCAGCCGAGGGCCCCTTTATGCTCCTTAAGAACTTGAAGCAGAGCAGCTTCCTGAGGTTCAGTCAGATTCTGGTTTATAATGACTAGTAAGTGATTGCCTTCACTGAGAAAAGAGTACTTCTGACGACTTGGAAGTGACTTCAATTCAATGTCTGGAGGCTGAAAGAATGAACTTTGCTGAGGAGGAGGCTGTTCTCCAAGAGACTCCACTTTCTAGGCTCATTACTGAGGTGATGCTTCATGAACAATGCACACTCCATCACTGAAGGCTCTTGCAGAATTTCTGGACTGTCAGTGGTCAAATAAGTGTTCATAGGATCCTTCATGCATCCCAGTTCCACAGACACTGCCTCTTGAATAGTTTCAAGTGCCATGCACTTCTCAAAAGATTTCACTTCATCCAAATACTCTGCAGGCATCTTCATTGTTGGGTACACCTGAAATGTCACCTCCTCATCCTCCACTCTTAGCTTCAATTCTCCTGATCTCATGTCTATCAAAGCTCCTGTTGTCCTCAGAAAGGGCCTTCTCAGTATGATAGGCACTCCATGATCCTCAGCCATATCAAGAATAACAAAATCTGCAGGAAAAATAAACTAATCCACTTTAACCAAAATGTCCTCAACAATACCTCTCGGCCTTTTGATTGATTTATCAGCAAGCTGCCGAGTGATTCCAGTTGGTTGAGGCTCTCCAATCTCAAGTATTTTGAATAATGAATAAGGCATAAGACTTATGCTTGCTTCTAAATCACAAAGCGCCCGATCAAAACTCTGATCACCAATAGAACATGGCACTGTATAACTGTTAAGATCTGATAGCTTCGGTGGTAATGAAGTGTCCTGTCGACTCAAAATGGCTGAGCACTCAGCTATCAGAGGAATAACTTCATCATCTTCTATTTTTCTCTTTTTAGTCAAGATATCCTTCATAAACTTTGCATAAGTTGGCATTTTCTTCAAGACTTCAGCAAAGGGAATATTGATGTACAGTTTCTTGAAGTGGAATGAATTTCTTGAATTGCTGCTCCTGCTGTTCTTTGAAAAATCTCTGAGGTTATGGCAGCTTCTTCATGACTTCATCAGTGAGCTCCACTTGCTCCCACTTCTCTCTTTTTTTTCCTTGCTTCATCCTTAATTTTTCTGTTCTTCTCAATCACCTCCTTTTCCTCTTTTGTTCTTGAAGATATTACAACTGAAGGGGACAGAACAGGTTCTTCTATCTCACGTCCAGACCTGAAGGTGATGGCCTTGCAGCTTTCCTTGGGGTTATTCTCTATAAGGCTAGGCAATTTTCCAGTCTGCCTCTCTTGGAGTTGAGCTGCAAGCTACCCTACTGCACTCTCCAATTTCCTCAAGGTAGTGTTCTGATTTTGGATTGCAGTCTGCTGATTTTGGAAAGTAGCTTGTTGGTTCTGAATGGCAGTGTTCTGGCTTTATAGCTGAGTTGAGTATCAGCTTGGAATGTCATATTAGCCTTCATGAACTGAGTCAATAATTCCACATTTTTTTGAGTGACATCCTTCAAAGAAGACATTCTCTCCTTCATTTGTTGTAGCTGAATTTGAACTCTGACCAAACTGAGTATTTGCTGGGTTGAGCAAATGAGAATTCAAGGCTCCTTGAGGATTGCTCCAGCTAAGTCCAGGTGCATCTGTCCTTCTGAAATTTTGATGCTGGTACCCTCCTTGATTACCATATCTCAGCTGGTTTTGCACATAGTGCATCTGCTCCATCTCTGCCAAAGGCATGTCTCTACACTGATTGGAGTGGTGATTTCCTCCACAAGTCTCACAGACATGAGTCTGAATAGCATACACTAGAGTCTGAGGTTGCACCTTCTTACCAGGCATCAACTTCTCCAGCCTAGAACCCATGTCTTTCACAGCACTTGCCAAAGCCTCAATCTGGTTCAGGTTATGAGTCTATGGAGCTCCTCTGCCTCCAAGTCTGTCAACTGGCCACTTGTTGCGATTTTGTGCCAAAGTCTCCAACAGCTCAACCGTTTGGTTATAAGATTTCTGCATGAAAGTCTCATTTACAACAGAATCCACATCTCTTCTAGTATCATGATCTAAACCAAAGTAGAAAGCCTGAATTTGTCTCCAATGAGGTAGTCCATGGTTTGGACAGCTTCTTAATAAACGTTTGAACCTCTCCCAGACTTCATATATGTTCTCATGGCTCTTTTGATGGAAGGTTTGAATCTCAGTAAGCACCCTAGCAGTTCTTGAGGGTGGGAAAAAGTGAGACAAGAAGGTCTTCCTCAAGTCCTCCCAAATTCTGATAGAGTCAGATGGTAAGCTATATAATCAATCCTTTGCCTTGTCTTTCAGAGAAAATGAAAATAGCCTTAGCCTCAGTGCTTCCTGATTCACTTCATTAATCTTTATGGTGTCACAAATCTCTAGAAATGCGTCCACATGAGTGCAAGGATTACTGCTCTCAGCTCCTGTAAACATGGAGTGACTTTGCATAAACTGGATTGTTGATGGTTTCAGCTCAAAACTGTGAGCTCTGATGGCAAGTCTCCTGATATGTGGATCTAGTACTCCAGCAGCAGGCATAGCAAACGCCTCAATAGGCAAATCATCATCATGAGGGATTACTTCTCGATTGATATCTCCCATTTCTTCAGACAAATCCTCTTCTTGTTCAATTTCTGAACTTTTTGCACTTTCTCTCAAAATGGTGTTCTCTTGAGCTCTTATTTGTGCTCTTAATGCTCTAAGTTCTCTACGGCGTGTTTGCTCTTCAGGATCAGCAACGACAAAAGGTGGTGGGGTCATAGGCTACCTGAAATTCAGATGAAATCAGGCAGTCAGTAACCAAAGTAAAAACAGAAACAAAAATAGGAGAACAATGTAGTATTGCTGAAATTAAATTGCATATAATAGCATTGCCTTCCCCGACAACGGTGCCAAAAACTTGATAGCAAATGCAAGCATACACTATCAAATTATAATACACTGCTAAAAGCAATGGTCAGATCCACATGGAAGGGAAACTAGTCATGCAATGGACATAACAGCACCTATCAAAGTAACCAATGATTTAGGAGTGCATAACTATTGATCTACTAAACAGAATGAAACAGACTAAAATTATCTAGATAGCTGAGGGAGTGTAGACTCTTTGTTCAGAAACAACTAATCCAAATTCACAACAGAAATGGAGATAAAAATTCAGAGAGAGAGATGACTCAGGATTTTGGTATTTTGCCTCACTTCTATGCTGATATTATGTTTCTAATTTTAAATGAATCTTTTCTTGCTAAGTTTGAACCATAGAACCCGTGTATAACTAGCTCCTTAGACCTGCAACACACTGAAAGTATTGATCTGTTATTGCACCAAGAACTCATCCTATACCTGATTGATAGATTCAATCGATCAGAAGAGAGCTGGACACTAAGAAATCAGGAGAGGGCACGATGAACACTCTCAGAGGAGCAGCGTGGAGACTTCAGATTAATTCTTTTTCTATGGCTTTATATCCGCTTTCTATTGTAGTTTCTCTAGCTCATGCCTTAAGAATGAGCTAATTCTCTGAACTCAGGGCTCAGTTGAGCCCTTTTATGATGTCAACAATAGTTTCAATTTTATCTATGCTTCGGATGACTGTCTATTCATGATTGTTTGGTGATTCACATGAGTATTTGTTTGTGCACGAGAAGATTACTTACATTTAGGCCTTGCACTTGATGAGACTGATGAGACAAAATCATATAGAGTTTTAGGCTCATTAATTCATTGAATTATTAATGATTTTGACTCGTAAGCTCAGTTTTATACTTGTTATACTTGATTTATCTTCATTTCGTCCCATATAGGTACAATGAAACATTTGGATGTGCTATATGGATTTTCAGTCAATTCTACACACAAAATACACCCATATGGGCGAATGAGACAAATCTTTGCTATTTGGAGCAAAGGCCAGCAATCACCCAAAACTTTCCATAACCTTGCAACGGTCATAACATTCCAACCAATGAAGGGATGAAGCTGTAATTTTGCAGGAACGTGCAATAATGAATTCTCTAAAACTCTTATTCACACTTGAAACGCATTAGAGGCCGCCCCGACCAAGTCTGGATAGAATTTGCCATATCGGGTAAAACTGGATGCAATGACTATGTCGCCCCTTCCAGCTCGTGTATCTACCAATTCACTACAAGGATCGAGCTGGAATTTCACAGGGACGTGCATCAATGAATCCTCTACAACTCTTCTTCACACTCAAAATGCATTAGAGACTGCCCCGACCGAGTTTGGATAGAATTTGCCATATTGGGTTTAATGAGACTGCAATGTCCAAAATGCCCCTTGTTTTCCTTGTATCTCTCATTCGGCATGGTGGATTGTCCTGTAACTTCACAGATCTCTTTCCCTAGAAGTCCTCCACATTTATCATTCACAGATATCATTGATTGGTGGTGCCGAACAGGGGAATTTTGAGAGAAAACCAGAATCTGGTCCTTGAAGCTTGCAGGCTGACGTCTTGCAGATTCTGGCCATGGATTTGAGCTTTTGCTGCACTTTATTGCTTGTATCAGCTCATGCTTCAATCATGAGCAAACCGTATTTCTAAGGCTCTGGATGAGCCTCTTACTTTAGTTCTTTGTCCTGTTTTGTGAAGAATATTTCATTGCTACACTT
>JAOYMZ010069398.1:0-12318 GCA_025802335.1 Pinguicula primuliflora
GTTGCACAAGGTCCGAACATGCATAGATCATCTCCATTTCGGCCATCTTTGAATTTGGATCTTGAGCTTTGATCATTCCTACCAAAACATGTATAAATCAAGCTAGAATGGATATGAATATTGAATATTTACGTGTTTCTACAATCTAGTTGAAATGAACATGATTTGAACTATAATCTTAGTGTTTAGGGAATGAAATGATATAAACTAATGCATGAAATAAGACCTAAATAGGTGCTTATCATTGTCCAGAGCTATCAGTTCTGATGCCATTGCATCTCTCAATTCGGGTATTTTGGATGCCGGAGAATATAGGTGAGGCTCATGTTCCAATGTGGAGATTAAGCATGCCGGTGCAAGGGTGAGAGACACCAAAGATGAAGCATGGGAAGCTGAAGTGTCCATGATGAAATCTGAGTGCTATTTTGAGGGGTCTTTGGACACATGAACTATGCCGCACTTGCTGGGATTGTTCATTAAGAGGAGGCTGCTCACTGGAGGAAGAATCAGTAGTTGAAATATTAGTGGCAGACGGCAGATCATCAAGAATGGGGCAATCTGGTATAAGAGATGGTGAGGGTGCCACTACAGACGGGATAATATCTGGGGTTGGATCAACAATTGGATGGACTGGAGAATGTTGCTCAGCATTTTGAGGAATGATCTGAGATGGATTGAAACCAGATGGAGTGGGGTGTGATTGAGGAAGATAATGGAAAACCTCTTCATAGAATATGACATCCCGAACATCACCATTTTGTGATTGTCTAGATCATAGATTTTTTTACCCTTCTGTCATAGAGGAGTACCCCAGAAACACCACTTCAAAAGCCCTCAAGTCTAGCTTGTTCTTGTGTGGTTGAGTGTTCGTTATATAGCATAGACAACAGAAGACTTAGAGCATGGAAAAATCAGGTTCTCGGTCAAATAAAATGTGATATGGACTTCTCCACCCAAGAACTGCAGATGGCAGTTTGTTTTATCAAGAATGCATCAGTGAGCACGGTTTCCCCCAATAAACGCTTTGGAAGACTATATTGAAACATGAGAGAATGGGTCACCTCGATCAAATGTCGATGTTTGTGCTCAACCATGCCGTTTTGTTTTAGGATCCAAAATGTATAGACCCTTGAAAGCTCTTCCCACAGCAAGGACACACCTAGTGGTCAGGTTCTATGCAAGGCAAAATGAAGGGTAGAATGTGAAAAACACCCTTGCTTGAAAGCTGAGTTTAGATATAGATAACATATTAAAATGGAAGGTAGGAATGATAAGAACTTCATTCAACTGTAACATGGGACTTAGTGAGCAATTTCCTATACGATGAGTTATGGATAAACATCCATTTGCTTGTCTGACCTCAAGTTTCTTGTGGGAAGAACGAATGTTATGAAGTAATGTAGCATTTGTGCACATGTGACTACTAACACCTATATCTACTACCCATTCATCTGATTTAAATACCTGGACACTTTAAGGGCATGAAGATAGAAAGTGTTACATGTGTGTTCAATTGCTGAGTGATCACCAGGCCTTGCTTTCCTCTGTGCAGAACTTCTTTCAGCGCACAGCTCACCTCTTGACGCACTAGGTCAGACATACTCAGGCTTCCAATTGAATCAGGCATATCCGGGTATTCATCCATGGGGCTTTGGTTTGCAAAATGTGCTTGTTGGATAAATAGGACCTCCCCCTTCTTGCTCTACTCACTAACAATTGAATGCCCGAGCACTTTGAAGTGTGAACAAGTCTTCAGTTTGAAACACTCAGATATTGTGTGCCCTGGGAAATGGCAGTTGTCGCACCTAATTTCAGTTGACCTCTGTCTGGACCCTCTAGATTGAAGCATGCCAGGTGCTTGGCTTGGAACAGATCTTGGAATCCATTTGCTTGAATTTCTAGATGATTTATAAGTGTCTAACAGCTTAGCCAACAATGCTACATGATCTGTGGCGCCAAAAGTGAATGCATTTTCTTCCTTTTGTTTTTCAACCATGAGTAAAGTCGAATATACCTTGTTAAGGTTGGAGAGCGGTTCAGTAGCGAGTATTTAACTCGAGATATGTTCAAAATCCGCGTTCAAATTGAAGAGGAACTTCATCATATGCTCCTCTTTGCTAACACCACACTAGCATCCGACGATGGGTCAAACGAAACTCAGTTCATCCCACAGCCCCCATAGCCTGTTGAAATATGTCGTCACATAATCAGTTTCATGTTTAATTGCAACAATTTCTCTTCTGATTCAATACACCATTGGGCCATTGAATTCGTCCAAATGTTTGCGGAGTTCGATCCACAAATCCTTTGCACAAGTCGTTGTATACTGGAAGCCTGCCAGAACTTCCTTGTTAATGATGTTGTAAATCCAACTAGCAACCATGAGATCCAGACTTTTCCAGTTCTGGTACTCCTCAGAATCTTGATCAGATAGAGGTTTAGCATTCATGTCAATGAGCGCGAGCTTTCTCTTGGCCCCAAGCGCCATCAGCACTGCACGAGACCAACTCTGGTAGTTCTTTGTATTCAGTAAAACTATGACCAGGGCCATTCCCGTCTCATCTAAGTCACGAACGCGTAGTCCATATGTTCCAGCAGAACTAGGTAGAGTGGGAAGTGGAACTAGAGGATTGATGGTGATCTGAGTTTTGGCTGCAGCTTCAATTTTGTCCGACGGTTTCAGTCATTTTGAGAAGTGAGTAAGATTGCAGTAAGTGCGGAAGATTCAGGATTTCACCAGTATAGGCTCTGGTACTATGTAAAGACAGATGATCAACTCGTAATAACTGCACTTTGCAGTAGAGTTAGCCGGTGGAATGGGCAGATCAGTAGGGAATTGAATGAGGCAATTTGAGGATTCGCGATTTGGGAAAGAGAGGCGGAAAACACGAGTTTGAACAGTAAATCCTAGATTAGATTACTGAGTTTTTTTATCTGATCTCTCGTTCACCCATTGGGTGACATATATATACAATGATTTGAATAAGCTTATACAATACACTGCCCAATATACATTTATCTTCACTAACTATCCTTAACTAACAAAACTGGTAGACTAAACAAACAACATAACAAAAAATAGAGACTTGTATACTGGCTTCACGTCGGATCATCTTGTGTTGCACTAATTTCAGCTATTAAGTTTTCAACCCTTAAGGGCACTGAGATGATTTTGTAAAAAAGTGGAATAATTTCCAGTTTTCCATCCTTAGTTTTGACTTGAAACAGGCCAAAGGCCACATGGTAATCGTGCTGGGATCCTATACCTTTCAAACAATCCACATCAAAAGTAAGATCAAGATATTGATGCATTGGTTTGGTCCAAATTTATCATCACAACCATATTCCTCAAAACAGTTTCAGTTTCGGGCCCTATTTGCAAATAATGGGATCACAATCTGTTTTTGATCAGGAAAACACTTTTCATTAAACACAAGATGTGCACAGTGGCCGCCTGGCCAGCCTACGTTCATCTCATATGGAAACATGTTGCGGGTGTACACAATAACAACTGTGCCACAAAACACGCATACATCCTTGCATGCCTTCTTATCAATCAGTCCCGTATGCAGATATACAAGTGGCCACAAAATGCGAATGCTAAATTGGAGTATAGAAATTAACTGTGATGAAGTTAATAGAAAAATCAATGGTGGAGTAAGAAATTTATAATCTCATGTTATCAGTACCATGAATACTGGCAATAACTAGAAGTGAATGGTGGCGGTAACTAAGATTAAATTGTACAGCTGTTCACGACAAGCTTGTACATAGATTTTGTTTTCTAGGAATAGGATACGGGGTATCATCATTTTCTTTTCGACTCAAAATCACTTGTGATATGAAATTTAGAGAATCCGCAGAAAACTATCTCAGCTTGTATACATACACCGTATACAAGTAAAGTAACAATATATATATATGGGGAGGGATCCAATGACATATAGTTATACATACTATTATACATGCATTTTCAATTCAAGCTACTACCATCGCCCGTTGACGGAATTGAGCACATCGTTAGAAAGCTTATGCATAGAATTGAATATGTTTAAGTTTTGGTGATATTCCGACAACGTTATCACCGTTTAATTTAGGGTTCACATTTCCCATTGGGTTAAGTAGTCATAAATAGAGTTTTAGAAATTTCCGGCGACTTCCGAAACTAAACATGGGGCTTATGATCTCCTATGTATAAGCTTTCTAACGATGTGCCCAATTCCGTCAACGGACAATCTTAGTGGCCGGAATTGAAAATGAATATATAATAACATGTAAAACTATATGTCATTGGATCCTGCCCCTTATATATATGTTTATACTTAAATTAAAACAACATCATTTTAATTTATGTATTAATTGAGTACAAAATCTGTAACTAAAGATAGCATTTCCATTTTTATTAATGCATAATACCATAACACCCGGTTATAATTAACAAAAATTCCTTAATATGCACATCGAGTTTATTGATGTGATGTAGAGGGTTTGAAGTCGAACCAACGGATGCTGCAGCCGGAAGGAACGAACTCGACCTCACTCTTGATTCTCTCTACTCTTGCCATCTTGGATGCTTTACTACGTGATGTCCTGTAATAGAGACAAATTTGCAGACATTGAATAATTCATGATTTGATGCCTGTGTCTTCTGAAGATTCATTAGGATTTGGGATCCTGGTTAACTAGTGATTCTACTGAATGGCATCATGAATGTTGCCTTCATGCAGGCATGTACTTACTGTGTTGGAGTGTGGAAAAAGCCAAAATTTGACCTGCACCCGAAGATTAGGTGGACATTGAATAATTCATGATGCAACTAATGTGTAATATGCCTGAAAAATACACATCATACGTTATGTAAAGTTCTTTGTTCGGCATTAGAATCTCTGTCAAAAGGAGTCCTTTTAAAATAAAAAATCCAACGAAATGTGGGCTCATTAGTGGTCATTTTTTCGTCAAGGCGTAACCCCGTTCAAAAGCAACGGACGGGTTTTAATTGAAAAAAGAAAAACGAAAGGGTGCGCCTTAGATTATTTTTTGATTGTGTGTAAAAAACAATAAAGGAAAGATGAAGTGAAATCAGAATGCAATAGTTTGAGAGGCACTTTGAGAGTAAAAGCCATTGCTGTGTAACCAACATTCACAAGAGTCCGTTTAGAGTTACAAACGAAAGATCCCAGTTGGAATCTGGATATTGGTAGGAAGACTTATTGTGCAGCCAAGATTGGGGAAGATTTTCACTCTGGATTTCTTGCAGATTAGGGCATCACATGGGTGACTTATATACACTCTCTTTGGCCCATATATACATGGCCCATCACTATACATGATTAGCTATACATTCAACTACAAAATTGGTCCATTTCTTATAAGTTGTTCTGTCCTTCAGCCTCTGCTTTAGTAAGTTCAACACTCCCCCCACAAGCTGGAGGAGGAGGAGAAAATCTGAGTTCAAGCTTGGCAGTTATACGATTGAAAGGCTGCAGAGGTAAAGCTTTCGTGAAAATGTCAGCAGGCTGGTGTGCTGATAGTATATACAATGGCAGAATGAATCCAATCTTGTAAGCATCTCGCACAAGATGGCAATCAAGCTCAAAGTGTTTAGTATGCTAGTGAAATACAAGATTCTCCACAAGGTGAATTGCTGCTCTATTATCACAATGTAGTGGAATAGGTTGGATCAAATGAACTTGCACATCATTCAGCAAATAAGACAGCCACTTCAGGACACAAGCTGTGGAAGCCACACTGCGGTATTCAGCTTCTACTAAGGATCTTGACACAGTTGGCTGTTTCTTCGTGCGCCAAGATATAGTGGCATCACCGAGTTTAATCAGATATCCTGTCAGAGAGCATCTAGAGTCAGGACAAGAGCCCCAATCAGCATCACAATATGCAGTGAGAACATGTTTGTTGGCAACCGGGAAGAACAAATCAAGAGATGAACTTCCCTTCAAGTATCGTACAACAGTAAGTGCAGCATTCCACTGAGATGTGTGAGGATGCTGCATGAATTGGGATAGTGGTGTACAGAGTAACTTATATCTGGTCTTGTAAAGGCTAAATAGAGCAACCGACCAATTAAGTTGCGATAAGATGAGGGATCAAAAAGAACAGATGATTTATTTTCTGAGCTGAGCTTAACTCCTGGTAGCATAGGTGTTACTGCAATTTTCGCATCATTAAGTCCCATATCCACAACAATGTCATGTATGTATTTTCGTGGTGTTACATACATTCATGCTCTTGAAGTAATCATCTCTAGCCCCAAGTAATAATTTGCAATTCCAAGATCTTTTATACTGAACTTTTCATCTGGGAATGCTTTAACTTTGATGGTTTCATCAGCTGAGTTACTAGTATGTAGCACGTCGTCAACATAAATGAGAAGTAATGTAAATGATTCTCCCTGGCTCAACAGGAACAAGCAATGATCATGATGAGATTACACAAAACCATAATCAAGCAATTGTGAAGTGAACTCTTTATTCCACTCCCTTGACGCTTGCTTAAGACCATAAATCGATCTGACCAATTTGCATACTTTGTTGCCTCTGTGAACTGGATATCTAGGGGGAACAGTCATATAAACTTTCTCCTCTAATGTGTCATGTAAAAAGGCATTGTTTATATCCATCTGGTGCACCTTCCATTGCTTAGAAATGGCCACAGTTAAAAGTACTCTCACAGCAGTGTGCTTTGCTATCGGAGAAAAACTGTAAGGTACATAATAATTTGTACTTCAATTCTCTCATCTAAATAAAATTAGTGCGGCTAAATTACATTAAGGGCCCAAAAATTTATAACGAACTTCTGATAGGCCACAAAATATGGCGAACATCTACTGGGTTGCAAGGAATTTGAAATCGGTCCGATAGACGTTCATGGAGCACTCCCGTTTCACTGTTCGGAAACGTGATTTTGAAGGGTATTTCCGACAGTACAGGGAGGGAAGAGATAATATATATAGGAGTTAACCTACTTTCTCCCGGCTAAGGAGCTCGAGAAAGGGAGAAACGGGAGGAGACGGAATCTATTGAGCTCGCAAGCGGTGGAACGTGAAGGTAGGAAGAAAATTATGTCTGCGATGTTTTTGTGTGCGACATTGTGATCTTACTCCTTATTTCTCTGTATTTACTTGCCTTTAATTGGAAATCGGATGAAATGGGTCTTAAACTCGAGTTGGAATTGGTCCCTTGTTATATTATGTGAGTTTTCAGCCAACCGAGCCGATGTAAAATTCTATGACTAAGTTCTGTAAGAATTGCATTGAAACGGGGACGAGGCGAGTGAGCAGAGTGTAATTCGTGATAGAGTAGAGGTCGGTGAGTTCGTGGCCGTCGTGGCAGGCGAGAGATTTGAATCAGAATGGACTGATTGGAGATCCTCGTGACTAGTCGTGGGCTGACGAGACTCGCGACGCGATACGGAGGAGGAGGTCTGGTTATAGGCAGGTGTGGTCGGGGTCGACATTCTTCTCCGTTTTCAAGCACTTTCGGAGGACTGTCTTGCCATGACATTGCTGAAATGAGGAGAGGAAGAGGATTCTAAAACATCATTGAGTTCCGGGAGTTCATCGGTGGGCGACGTTGCAGGCTACCCGTGAATTCCTGGTGGTGTTGTGTTTAACTTTTTGTTTTACTCTTAACTGTTGAATTATTAGTTAATAGGTGCTAATTAAGTATGTGTATCAAGGTCAGTTTACATGAGAACAACTTTATGACCCTTGACCATGGGTTTAATGGAGAAATTTTCTCATGCTCACCTCTTACAGGCCGATTGCCTTGTTTGCAAGACAGATAATCTGGGCTGTCCATTTACAAATCAACGGCCAAGATTAAACTTTTATTAAAATGGATCACGTGACTTTTTTGCCCCTCGGTGAGTTCATCTCTCACCTCCTCGAGCTCTAACATCGTCGAGCCGTATGGGAGGGAATTGGGGGGCATGCGGTGTTTCCGGGAGTGGGTTCCATCCAGTAGCATTCTGAAGCGATATGTCGGCACTGGAGGCATCGAGAGCTCGAGCGAGGTGCAGTGGTGTTTTTCTCAGGTGATTGTCTCGTTGGTCGATCTTGGAGGTGCTGAAAATTAGGTATGATCTTCGAACAGAACCACCAAATCTGGGACGGAAAGTTCCATTCTTTGGTGTTATATAATCTGAAACTGTGATTCTTTTGGTGGGTTTTGCAGGGTTTGATGAATCTAGGTACCGGACGGTGCGATTTACGTCGGCCGATGAAGAAGATAGAATCTAGTGACAGTGGAGGTTTGGTGGGGTTTGCAAACGAGTTGGTTCTTCTTGGGTTAGGATGCAATGGAATAGAGACAGCTTCTTGTCATGATTTCTTGTACAGAAGCTGCCACATATTCCTGCGGTCGGAAGATGGTAGCTGCCGTCATGCCTTCGACATTGGGTCGGTAAATCACGTGTTCCATTTTAATAAAAATTTAATCTTGACCGTTAATTTGTAAATGGACAGCCCAGATTATCTGTCTTGCAAACAAGGCAATCGTCCTGCAAGTAAGAGGTGAGCAGGAGAAAATTTCTCGGATTTAATGATGTTTTTGTTCGGCGTATGTATGATCAAGTGGCATGAACAGTTTCCTTTTAATTTGAAAGGTAGAAATGCTGTCTCTAATAGAGTCATTTTAACAGGAGGTGTTTCGAATATATTTGCAGGTTTTTAAGGTTGCTTGGATAAATGTTTTGGCTGTGACTTTTGACTGTTTGTCATGAAAACATTTATGATTTACGTGATGCATTATAGAGAAGGTAGTAGAAAGGGAACCGAATTTACATTTTTATTGTGTCGTTCTTCCTACTGGGCCCTTTGTGGCTTACGGTTCCTGTTTGTACAAATTTTGTTTGCAGATACAGATACTACGACTCCTGAAGGTGGAAAGTAAACATACTGGTGGGATCGAGTAATAGTTGGGCTTTGTTACGTTTTGTTTTCAGTGTGATTGCGCATTTATCTATTAGAGACCCCCTTTTGAACTGTTTTTGGACCTATTAGATATTATACGAGCACATGTACGAGATTGTATTAGTAAATCGAAACTTATCTGAGACTTTATGTTGTTTTGCTACAACCAAAAATCTGGTCTTGTGTGCGGCCGTAGGCCCACATTGCCATAACGAACCTAAGCATTAGTACTATGAAATTGGGTTCGTTACAAAAACTATCAGTGAAGTGAATTCCTTCAACCAGATTGTAACCTTTTGCAACTAATCGAGCTTTGTATCGCTCTATGCTTCCATCTGAGTTGTACTTGATTTTATACACCCATCGGCATCTAATAGGGCGTTGTCCTGTAGGGGCTGTCACCACTGTCCATGTGTTGTTTGCTTCAAGTGCACTTATCTCTTTCTTCATGGCATCTCGCCATTCAGGCTCTGCTGCAGCTTCTGTATAGGATTGAGGTTCGTCCTAATGTGCAGTCGAAAGATAACAGACTGCAGCAAGTGAAATTGTGTCTGAATGCAACATCATCACATAATCTTTGTGCCATATTGGAGTAGATTTGGTTCATGAACTACTCTTGCGTTCACCATGCTTGTTAGCAACATTTTCAACTTGATCAGTAGCCCCTGAGACACCATCAATTTGTGTGCCCTTGAACATCAGGTGGTATGAACAAATTAGATAAAACAGGATCATCAAAATCCTCAACTAACGACTCAAATGATTTGCTGTTGGAAGGCTCAGCAGGTGAAGAGTTAATGATAGCTGTTTGTTGATCACTTTGTAGTGGTACAGTGCTTGATGGGGCTGTAAAAGCTGGAGAAGGAGAAGCTGGACAAGGAAGGACTGGCTGTGTGGGAACTGAGAATGGTGTAGGAACAGCAGAAGAATTAGGAGTTTGGACAGGTTTCAGTTGCCATGGAAAATGCTCCTCATAAAATAACACATCCCTGGATATCAGCAGTTTCCTGTTCACGAGATCATAGACATTATATCCCTTGCTAGCCGATCAGTATCCAAGAAACAAACACTTCACTGCACGAGGAGACAACTTAGATATAGCTGGAGCTATGACCGTGGCAAAACACAGACATCCAAATATTCTCATGTGTGACAAATCTGGTTTTGCACCGTGGCATAACGCAGACATCCAAATGTCTTCATGTATGACAAATCTGGTTTTTGCACCGAAGATAACCTCATGAGGCGATTTCCACTTCAGTGTGGCAGTTGGCAACTTATTGATGATATAAACTGATGTCAAAAAGGCCTCCCCTCAGAACCTTGGTGGTAAAGATGCATGAAACAATATAGCTCATGCGCTGACGTCACAAATTTCACATTTTTCCCTTCATTCTTTGTCTTGGTTCATCAATCTTATACTCATTGTGTTTTTGAGTTGATTCATGGAGATGTTTGGGGTCCTTTTTCCACTCCATCTTTTACTGGTGCTCAATACTTTCTTACATTGGTAGATGACTATAGTAGAAGTACTTGGGCGCATATGATGAAACAAATGATCATACTTATGTTTCAAACGATTATAGTAAGCTGTGATAGAGTCATTATCTTGTCTTGCAGCCGCAATCTCTCTTCGAATGCGGTAAACCATAGGTTTGTTAGCCTCTACAGAGGTCCCTAGCACACGAAGTAGTGTACTGGAACCGGACAACACCTCCATATCAATCGAGTTGTAGATCCAGGACATAACCATAAGATTAACACTCTTCCAATTAAGGTAGTCTTCCGATTCTTCATCAATTGGTGGGAGTGGACTCCATTGATGAACTCAAACCTCTGTTTAGCACCCAAAGCCATAAGTATAGCTCGGCTCCATGATTGATAGTTTTTCATGGTCAATAAAACCGTCACAAGTTTCATTCCTGGTTCGTCAGAGTCATGAACCTTAGGGTAGCTCTTTCCCGCAACGATTGGCAGATGCTCAGTCTTTTTTGGAACCTCAAGAATCAACTCTGACTTTTCGAGCTCAGTGTGTTCAACTTTGTCTCCCATACTGTAAGTCAGACTTGTTTAGAAGCTGTATGTGAAGGAATAAGCAAGGATTGTTGATTTCACCTCTTTTGCTCCGATACCATGTAAAAACAACAAAGGAAAGATGAAGTGAAATCCGAATGCAATGGTTTGAGAGGCAGTTTGAGAGTAAAAGTCCTCGCTGTGTAACCAACATACACAAAACTCCATTTATAGTTACAAACAGAGGATTCCAGTTGGAATCTGAATATTGGTAGGAAGAATTATTGCGCAGCCAAGATTGGGGAAGATTTCCACTGTGGATTTCTTGCAGATTAGGGCGTCACATGGCTAACTTACATACACTCTCTCAGACCCATATATACATGGCCCATCACTATACATAAAGCACTGATATAAAACAAAGATTAGCTATACATTCAACTACAAAATTGGTCCATCTTCTTGTAAGCTGTTCTGTCCTGCAGCCTCTGCTTTAGTAAGTTTAACAAAGTGAAAATTTTATTAAGAAAACTCATGAAAATTTTGAATTGTTCAAGGAACAGATCACAATTAGCTTTACAAAATCATAAGATACAGCCGGGGGGTTAACAATCCACATTTAATATCATGCCAAAAAGTAGCCCCTCGTTAGCTTTAATCCATTTCCAAGTTGAGGTTTGTCCTTCTGTAAAACCCTAATTAGTGTAAATACCACAAAAATTAACTTCATTCCTTGCCAACCATAATGCCCACCAAATATATCCACCCAGATTGTTCCCTTCACACCATACGGCCTCAATAATTCAAAATTAGGCATAGACATTCCAATCTCATTAGGCCCCGTTTACTGCATGAGATTTGGTGTGATTAGGGTAGTTATTGCGTTCCGTAACTACTTTCAAAACTGTTTACTTCTGATTTGATTCGAAGAGTTTTTTTTGGTCAAACTACCCTAATCAACCCCATTTTCCGTACAGTATGATTGGTGTCGTTAATTCAATCCCTCAAAACAGGTGTGATTTGGGGAGTTGAAAAATTTATATCGTCGCTCATGTCCAAACCACCCCCAGACTTCATTTCATCCAAAAAAAACACCGCGACCATCTTCTCCCGCACGTTGCCGATAATTTATCCGATACATTCTCATCCGAAACAGAGAATCCTAGTTCTCCACCTCCAGGAATGTTGCCAAAAATTAACATTCTCATCCTGGAATGATGTCACGGAAGGTAAATCACTTAACCCTAGTTCTGTTTTTTGTAGAACACCCAATTTTTTGACGATTTCGTTCTTAATTTGTCAAATTTCTCGCCTTTCTGTTGAAATATATTCCGTAAATTAGGTCGTTTGAGTGGTTTAGTATCGTTTTGTAGAAC
>JAOYMZ010069409.1:0-28136 GCA_025802335.1 Pinguicula primuliflora
CTGATTTCATATTATTACTCTTTATAAACACTGATACTGTGTTTCTCTGTGTAGATCCGCCACAACTCGGTCCAAGAGTTCCATTTTTGAACGTCAGCATTGCGATCATGATGATGTCCTACACTACATCCTGCTCCGCACCTGGAAAATTATTGCATGCTGAGAGATTACACATTTGTTGATTGGGAAAGATTCCCAGAAAGAGCACTAGATCTGTATGTAAGATAGCTCGGCCGTAAATTCTGTTTTGTTGGGCCATTGAAAATCATTAGTGCAATTGTAAATAGCATGTTGTAGGAATAAAATGTAATTTATGTTGGTTTGGGATAAAGTCATTCTATTCCATTGTGATTTAAAATTTAAAACTGACAATTTATCTCAATATGGTTTAAAAAACAATAAATTATCCCTGCGTGTATTACACTCGCGGGTATTGAGAGTGAGCGAGAAAAAATGGTCCAAAAAGACTATTTTGCTCATTAATTAGTTTATTGAATTTTATTCATTTTTATTATAAAAATACTATTTTAAAATATTAAAAATTGAATTTTTTTTAAATTTTTTTGTCTTAAATTGTTTTCAATTGTCAAATTAATATTAAATAATTCAAAAAATTGCAAACGAGATTTGATTAATTTTTTTCTTTTGTTGTTTTTTAAATATATATGAAGAATCGAATATATATTAGTATTATATAAATTTTAATGAAATATAAATAATTATAATATTAACTAGTACATGCTCACATGTGATGGAGGTAATTTAATTTTTAATTAACAGAAATCACCCGTAATCTACAAAATATGTAAAAAATACAAAATATGCAATATATAATTTAAATATTTTATAAAGTATGAAAAAATTTAAAAAAATAAACAAACACAATCCAAACACAATATACTATATATACTTTTACCAAATATATTTTAGAATACAATATTTTAAATATTTTATTAATATTTTTTTAGATATAACTATTTTAATAATTTGTTAAGACTTTACACAAATTATATTTTTATTTGTTTTAATTTTTTACAGTTTTATTAATTTTGTAACGGATTTGTTTTCAAATTTTTATTGAATTTTTTGTGTTTTTATATATTTTTTATTTTTATAGAATTGTAATTGTTTTGTTTTCTATTTTGTATGGATTTTTAAATTTTTATTATTATTTTTATTTTTGTATATTTTTTAATGTTTTAAGTTTTAATTTTAATTTTTTTTAATTTTTCAGACTTTATATTTTAATAATTTACATTAATTTAAAAGTTAAATATATGATAAACCAAACCAAACCAAACATGCCCAGTAAATCTCGTCCTTAGGCAAGGTCTGGGGAGGGTAAGATGTACACAATCATACCCCTACCCCTCAGCAGGATAGGGAGATTATTTCCGTGAATACCCTAAGCTCGAAAAAAAACATAATCATAATAATAATCATAGTAATAGTAGTAATAATTCTAATGATAGCGGTAATAATATTAATAATAGTAATTATTATTATAACAATAATAAAATGAATAAGCGAATATAGCAGAAATAAACTACTTACCTCAACCATACACTACATATATCCGAAATAAATGCCTACACGAATACGGGACCAACTAAACAGATAAAATACAATTTGGTGCAAATATCAACTAGTATATCCCGCTAATTTCTATCCGCCTAGAGGTCCATACACAAATAACTACTCTATATAGTCCTATATATCTTTAACAATAATATGTTATCTCCAACTCGTCCTATCAGAGGTCATGTCATCGGAGATGTTTAATCCTACTAAATCTAACCGGATCTGCTCATCCCATGTTCTCTCGGGTCTCCGCCCTCGTCGCCCTTCGACTCTCCTGATTGGCTCGTCTACACTCTTTCTGTGTACATGTCCAAACTATCGTAACCTACTCTCCCTCAGTTTGGCACTTATAGATGCGACACCTAGTGTGTCTCTAAAGACCCCTTTGGAATTTTGTCTAATCTCATGCAACCACACATCCACCTTAGCATCCACATTTCCGCCACTTCAAATTTCTGCGCATGTGACAATCTCATATCCCAACACTCTGACCTGTAGAGCATTGTCGGTCTTAAAACTGTTCTATAAAATTTTCCTTTAACTTGAGTGAGATTTTTTTATCATACAACACTCCAGTAGTCGATCGCCATTTCATCCATCCGATCTTGAGGCGATGAATAACATCGCCTTCCACACATCTATCTTTTTGTATGATGGATCCCAGATATTTAAAACTATCTTTCTGTTAGAGGGTCTGGTCTGCAATCATAACGTCCACTCTACTCTACTCTGTTTCATTGGCAAAGTTGCATGTCATATACTCCGTCTTCGAACGATTCAATTGGAGACCCTTAGCCTCCAATGTCACTCTCCAACGCTCTAACTTATAGCATAGACCTCCTCATTCGTCTCATAACTAAGACAATATCGTCCGCAAACAGCATATACCATGGTACTTCATCCTGTATACCCTGAGAGAGTACACTCATAATTACTGCAAAAAGGAACGAACTTAGTGCTGACCTTTGATGCAACCCTATATCTACCGAAAAATACTTAGTTTCTCCCACTGGGGTCCGCACACTAGTCCTCGCCCCCTCATACAGGTCTTTTATAGTCCTCACCATCATCCATGGAACCATCTTGGTTTCTAAACATTTCCAAATAACCTCTCGTGGTATAGTATCATATGCCTTCTCTAGGTCTATAAAGACCATATGGAGATTCCGTTTACGTTCTCGATATTTCTCCATTAGTCGTCGGAGGAGATGAATTGCCTCCATCGTCGATCTACCCGGCATAAAACCAAATTGGTTCTCCTTTACTAGCACTTCTTCCCGTAGCCTACGTTCGATAACTCTCTCCCATAATTTCATAGTGTGACTTAAGAGTTTAATCCCTCGGTAATTGCCACATTGTTGCACATCCCCTTTGTTCTTATAGAGTGGAACTACTACACTACCTCGCCACTCCTCTGGCATCTTTCCTGTTGCCAGAATAATTCCTACGGAAACCTGGACGTCGGGCTCTGCAGGGGACATGAACGTGTTCGCAGTCTACTCGTGGCGGGTTTCAACAATGATCCTTCTGTAGGTTCACCTACGGAAACCTTGTAACGACTTCTCCTTCCTGTAAATGATAAGGTTAAGTGGACTTCTAGTGACATCGCAAGCGAGGAACTGCACATGTCGGCTAGATCCGAACACTTCACCGGATCATTCAATCGGTAGGAGCAACAGGCGGTGTGTACAAAGTGCTGGGCCGTAGTCAATGCCAGCTAATGACTCGCGCTTACTAGAAATTCTTCGTTTAAGACCAACAATTACAATGATCTATCCCCATCACAATGAAATTTCAGAAAGTACCCAGACCTGTCGATCAAGCCTATAGACTCGTTGAATACATCAGTGTAGCACACGTGTGGCCCAGAACATCTACGGGCATCACAGACCTGTTATTACCTCAAACTCCCGTGGCCTAAAAGGCCATAGTCCCTTTAAGAAGCTGGCCGTGGAGCGATACCTCCACGTAGCTAGTTAAAAGGCTGAGATATCGTTCATTAGTGGAATTAACCAGACAAATCGCTCCACCAACTAAGAACGACCATGCACCACCACCCATAGAAGTAAGAAAGAGCTCTCAGTCTATCAATCCTTACTATGTCTGGACCTGGTAGGTTTCCCCGCATTGAGTCAAATTAAGCCACAGGCTCCTCTCATGGTGGTGCCCTTCGTCAATTCCTTTAAGTTTCAGTGTTGCGACTGTACTCCCCCCGGAACCCAAAGACTTTGATTTCTCATAAGGTGTCGATGGAGTCCTTGGTCGGCATCATTTATGGTTGAGACTAGGACAGTATCTGATGGACTTCAAGCCCCCAACTTTCGTTCTTGATTAATGGAAATCCTTGGCAAATGCTTTTGCAGTTGTTCGTCTTTCATAAATCCAAGAATTTCACCTCTGACTATGAAATACGAATGCCCCCGACTATCCCTGTTAATCATTACTCTGATCCCAAAGGCCAATGAAATTGGATCGAAATCCTATAATGTTATCCCATGCTAATGTATACACAGCGCAGGCTTGCTTTGAGCACTCTAATTTCTTCAAAGTAACAACACCGAAGGCACGACCCGACCAGTTAAGACCAGGAGCGCATCGCCAATAGAAGGGAGAAGACGATCGGTGCACACCGAAAGGCAGACCGGCCGGCCCATCCCAAGGTCCAACTACGAGCTTTTTAATTGCAACAACTTAAATATACAGTATTGGAGCTAGAATTATCGCATCTCCTGGCGTCAGACTTGCCCTCCAATGGATCATCGTTAAGAGATTTAGATGGTACTCATTCAAATTACCAAACTCTATTGAGCCCGGTATTGTTATTTATTGTCACTACCTCCTTGTATCAGGATTGGGTAATTTACGTGCCTATTGCCTTCCTTAGATGTGGTAGCCATTTCTCAGGCTCCTTCTCTAAAATCGAACCCTAATTCTCCATCACCCGTCACCACCATAGTAGGCCACAATCCTACCATCGCACGTTGATAAGGCAAAAATTTGAATGATGCATCGCTAGCACGAGGGCGGTGTGATCTGTCGAGTTATCATGAATCATCTTAGCAACGGGCAGAGCCCGTGTTGACCTTTTATCTAATAAATGCACTACTTCCAAAAGTCAGGGATTGTTACACATATTAGCTCTAGAATTACTACAGTTATCAGAGTAGCAGGTACCATCAAACAAACTATAACTGATTTAATGAGCCATTCGTAGTTTCACAGTCTGGATTAGTTCATACTTACACATGCATGGCTTAATCTTTGAGACAAGCATATGACTACTGGTAGGATCAACCAGGTAGCATTCCATATCGACACCATAAACAGATGCGGAGGTCCTTTAGGATCGCAGCATGCCAGGCACGAGAGTCGTTCACCAAAGCAAGAGTGGAAGCTCTTTTTAAGGCACCGATTGGAGGCACGAGGCCTCCAGTACCGCCAAATATTCTGCACACGAGAGATGGAGCATCTCAACGAGGGCTGACATCCCTCGCACTACCACAAGGATAGACTGCGTGCAGGGTGTAAGCAGTGTTCGAGGAGGCGGGCGGGGGCCACCCAACGCCTCGACCGACTAGACATCTGACTCGGCGGACTAGTCGGCCGCCCAATGCCTAGGTATGTTTTTTTTTCTTTTTTTTTCGAGCCATGTATTGTTATGAGAAAGTTTGACGATCAAATTAACAAATCAAAAGCATGAAAAATGAGTACTAAACATTGTTTTTCTTCATTCGTAAACCTTAAAATATTCGTAAACTTACCAGATGGACCGTATTAGGTCAAAAAATGCAGTCATACGACAGTTTGGACAAACCATACCAGCCTGAAGCCTGCATTGAGACGAGTCGTTCGGTGTACATAAATTGTAAATCAGATGATGTTTACCCTGTGTTCATATAGTTCAAAATTATTGTCGATCCGTAAAATTAGATTTTCATATAGTTAGAGTCTTTTTTTCGCAAATTCGGCGGTGTTGGTCGCCCAACTAGGTCTAGAAAATCTTTTTCTACCCCAAATCAACATAAAATGCGTCCAAAACGGATAACTGAGTGCAAGGATACACCATTTTAAATTTTTTCAATAAATCAACAATTTTATTTTTTTAAATCAAAGGTATCAACTAAACAACTAAATTTCATTAATATCAAACCTACTATTATTCTAGAAATATTACTTTATTTTTTCAAAGCACAATTTTTTTTTGAATTTTTTGGATTTTTTTTGCGGTGCGGTGGCCGCCTCGGCGCCTGGTGTGGCCACCCAGGCTCTCGGGGTAGCCACCCCACCGCCAGAACCGCCTCACACTCCGTTTAGCCCAAAGAATGGGGCGGCGAGGGGTTTTTGGCCGACTAGTCGGCCACCGCGGCGTTGCGGCGGCCGACTTAGAGAACACTGGGTGTAGGATAACATCGAATGCTTTCACGTCATGAACACAATGATCACCCTAGAGAAGGCGACATCACAAACATGGAATTGGGACACATTATAGCCACAAGCAACTCCTCCGCAAATGGGGATCAATACAAAAAGCCAACAAGGATGATATCAGACGCATGACCGGGCCAACCAACTGAAGCGGCAAGCACAGATTACATTGTCGCTGCCCAAAGCAGAGATCCAAAATTTCGAAACAAGCCAACCATCACTCAAGCGCTAGTACGTACACATCATTTAGGCGAAGAAGCCAATTAGGCCAACCCAATATGCCGAAGTAGCTGAATCCACAAAATGACGAACTAAGCCCTCACCAATGCCCCGGTAAGCACGAATTGAATGTAATAGACGACACAAAAATAAATTTTTCCACTGATGTGCCAATCATAGACCATGGGAAGAATCTCAAAGGCCTGATGTAGCACATAGTTAATTCATGGAATCGAAATTAGGGACACGAGCATTCCATTCCAAAAATAAGCAAAAATGGCTGACGGACGGGACATGAGGGACTAGCAAGCAGCCATAAAAAAATTGTGTTTTTTGCTGTCGCCGGAGCTCTGGCACCAGCAGGATCGGCAAAGGTGTCGGGGTTGGCACCGGCGGCGGACAACACAATAGTGTGCAAGGGAACCATGCGACATTCAGACGTGCAAGGGCCACACCTAGGGCACGTCGGGCCTGAGACTCGTTTAAGAAATACTACCCTCCTATAAGAGTATTATTTCCAAAATCCTTGGTGACAACACTGGACATTGAAAATCCTGAGGAAACCCTGCGCCCCGGGGTTAGACGCTACGTGCCCTAGGGTTCGACGATGCACGCCCCAGGGGCCGACGATGCCGCATGCCCAGGGGGAAACAATATGCACCCCATGGGCCAACAACACGTACCCCAGGGGCCGATGACGGGCGCCCAGGGGCCAAAGCCGCAAGCCCCATGGGCCGAAGCCGCGTGCCCCATGGGCCAATCTCTGTGCCCAAGGGGCCAATCCCATGCGCTCAAGGGGCCAATGCTGCGTGCCCAAGGGGCCGATCCAATGAGCTAAAGGGGTCGACGATGCTGCGCATCCCATGGGCCGACGATGCAAGCCCCATGGGCCAATGATGCAAGCCCCATGGCCCAACGTTGCAATCCCCATGGGCCGATGATGAAAGCCCCATGGGACGACGATGAAAGCCCCATGGCCGATGCAGTGAGCCCTATTGGCCGATGCAGCGAGCCCCAAGGGTCGATGGTGGGCCTATCATAGGTCGTGAGAAGAATCTCAAAGGCCTGATGTGGCACATCGTTAATTAATGGAATAAAAATTAGGGACACGAGCATGCCGTTCCAAAATAAGCAACAAAGGCCAACTGACGGGACATGAGGGACTAGAAAGCAGCCACGAAAAAATTGTGTTATTTGGTAGTCACCAGAGCTCCAGCACCGGCGGTATCAGCGACGGTGCTGGATAGCACATAATTGTGCAAGGGAACCGTGCGACATTCGGACGAGCTAGGGCCACACCTAGGACACGTCAGGCCTAGGACTCATTCAAGAAATACTCCCCCTATAAGAGTATTATTGCCAAAATCCCTGGTGATAGTACCGGACATTGAAAATTCTGAGGAAACCCTGTACCCCAGGGTACAACGCTGTGCGCCCCAGGTTCGGATGCTGTGTGCCCTAGGTTTCGAAGCTGTGCGCACTAGGGTGCGATGCTACATGCCCAAGGGGTCGATGATGCACGTGCGACCCTGAGGCCGACGTCGGGCGCCCCTAGGCTGACGTCGGGCGCCCCTAGGCCGACACCGCGTGCACCTAGTATCGATGCCACATGCCCAAGGGTCGATCCCGCTTGCCAAAGGGGCCAATCCCACGCAACCAACGGGCCGATGCTGTGTGCCCAAGGGGCCGATCCCGCATGCCTATGGCTCCGATGTCGCATGCCTAAGCAGCGAACGATGCGAGCCCCATGAGCCGATGCAGCGAGACCTAGGGGCCAACGATGTGCCAATCATAGTCCGTGAGAAGAATCTCAAAGACCTGATGTGGCACATTGTTAATTAATGGAATCAAAATTTGGGACTTGAGCATTCCGTTCCAAAAACAAGCAACAGAGGCCGATTGATGGGACATGAGGGATTAGAAAGCAGGCACAAAAAAATCATGTTTTTTTGGTCACCGGAGCTCCAGCGCTGGCGGTGGCACCGGCAGGATTGACGGTAGTGCTGAACAGCACACAAGTGTGCAAGGGAACCGCATGACATTCGAACAAGCAAGCGCCACACCCAGGGCACGTCGGGCCCGGGACTCACTTAAGAAACACTCCTTGTTATAAGAGTATTCTTGCCAAAATTTTTGGTGACAGCACTGGACATTGATAATCCTGAGGAAACCCTGCGCCCTAAGATTCGACGCTGCGTGCCTCGGGGTCCGACGCTGCATGCCCTGGGGTCCGACGCTACGTGCCCCGTGGTCCGACGCTCCGCAACCCAGGGGTCGATGCTCCGTGCCCTAGGGTATGATGCTGCGTGCCATAGGGGATGACGACGTGTGCGTGGCCCAGGGGATGATGATGCGCACCCTATTGACCGACGATGCGTGCCCCATGGGCCTATGCACGAGCCCCATAGGCCGATGCAGCGAGCCCAGGGGCCGACGATGCGTGCCTCAAGGGCCGATCTTGCATGCCCCAGGTGCCAATTCCTTAAGCCCGTGGGCCGATCTTGTGTGCCCCAAGGTCCGATTCCACGTGCCCCAGGGGCCGACGATGCGTGCTATAGGGCCTATTCTATGGTCGTTCATGGCCGATGTCGTGCGCTCCGTGGGTCTCACGATCCGACGCTGCGCGCCCCAGGGGCAGACAATGCACGTGCAGTCCACGGGCCAAAAATATGCAGCCCAGGGGTCGACGATGCATGGCCCATTGACCGAGGATGCACGCCCCATGGGCCGACGATGCACAACCTAGGGGCCAACGACGCGTGCCCAAAGGGTCGATCTCGCGTGCTCAAGGGGCCGATCCCGCACGCCCAAGGGGCCAATGCCGCACGCCCCATTGGATGAAGATGCTGTGTGCCCTATAGGACGATGATGCGAGCCCCATGGGCCAATGCAGCAAGCCTAGGGGCCGACAATGCGCGCCCCAGGGGTCGATCCCGCACGCCCCAAGGGCTGATCCCACGCGCCCCATGGGCTGATTTCCTGAACCCCGTTGGCTGATCCGAAGTGCCATTTAGGCTGATCCGAAGTGCCCCAAGGTCCGATTCTGCGCGCCCCAGGGGCCGACGATATGTGCCCTAAGGGCCAATCCCATGCGTCCATTCTGTGGCCGTTCGTGGCTGATGTCGCACACCCCATGGGCCGACGATGCCTTGTGCCCCTTTGGCCGGTGATGCGTGCCCCATGGGCCAATGCAGCGATCCCCGTGGGTAATGCAGCGTGCCCCAAGGGCCAATCCCGTGCGCCCCAGTGGTCGATCCCGCGTGCTCCAGCGGTCGATCCTACACGCCCTAGGGGCCGATCCCGCGTGCCCCTGGGGCCGATCCCACGCGCCCCTGAGGCCGATCCCGCACGCCCCTAGGGCCGATCTCGCGCGCCCCTGGGGCCGATCCCACGTGCCCCTGGGCCTGATTCCCAGAACTTCAGGGGTCGATCCCGTGCGCCTTTTGGGCTAATGCTGCGTTCCCCAGGAGCCGATGCCGTGCACCCCAGGGGGCGATCTCGTGCGCCCTTTGGGCCAATGCTGCATTCCCTAGGGACCGATGCCGTGCAACACAGGGGCCGACGATGCGCATCCCAGGGGCCAATCCCGTGCGCTTGTTCTGTGGCCGATGTCGTGCACCTCAGTGATCGATGCTGCACGCCCTAGGGCCAACGATATGCCGCGTGCCCAATGGGCCGATACCGCGTGCCCTAGGGTCTAATAACACGCGCCCCAGGGGCCAATGCCGCACGCACCAGGGGTTAATAATGCGCGCCTGCCTTATGGGCAGATTCCGCATGCCCCAGAGGCTAAAATGTGCACCTCTGGGGCCGACGATACACTACGCGCCCCATGGGACGATGTCGTGTCCCCCATGAGCCGATCCTGCATGCCCCATGGGCCGACAATGCATCATTAGCCCAAGGGCCAATCCGCGTGTGACCCATGGGCCGATCCTGCGTGCCCTCAGGACCGATCTCGCATGCCCCAAGGGCTGATCCCACGTGCCTCAGGGGCCGATCCCACGCAGACCAGGGGTCGACGGTGTGCACCTTAGGGGCCAATCCTGTGTGCCTTGGGGGACTACGATACGCCTCGTGCCCCAGGGACCGATCCCGCATGCCCCAGGGGCCGAATCATTTATCATTGCACATTTTCATGTACTCTGTGATTGTTATGGTGCATCTTAGCCAACGGCAAATGTGGTTCGACTTTGACCATATGTATCATAGAGCGGATTAATTTTTTTAAATGGAAAAGCTTTTCCCACACCATATGTATCAAGTATAATTTTGACCAATATTAATTGACGATGAGACCAATAATGTTGAGTTTCGTGTGTCAACTTCTGACATGATTTTGTTGTATTTAATCCATCCTTCGCTGTATCAGATTAGCCTCAAATATATAAATAACTCTCATCGGTGATCCATTGTATACAAGGAATGTATTATATAAATAACTAGTCGTCGTAATTTTTTGACGCTTCACGTTCACCCATCCTTTGATTTTCGCACAACCTTTTAAAGAACTAGGGTCGTTCCCCCAATGGCCAGCCAGGTCTTGGCTGTGGGGTGCGGTGCCTGCTGGTTGGGAGTGCGGTCTTGGCGAGATATTAACCATTCTAGGGTTTGGCAAACCTCTGAAGGGGCCTTGTTATTGTAGGGGACTCGGCAAGATTTTCGACATGGAATGATAGCACGAACCTCATCCATTCAAGGATATGGCAAACCTCTGAAGGGGACTTGTTATTGTTGGAGACTTGGAGAGATATTCGATATGGAATGATAGCGTGAACCTCATAAGGGTCCTTGTTAGTTTATTGTGTGTTCAGGTTTGGTTTTGTGTGGTGAGGGGAGGGACGAATCGAAGCGATGAAAGGGCTGAATCTCAGCGGATCGTGGCAGCAAGGCTACTCTACGGCTTACAATACCCCATCATGTATTTAAGTCGTCTGCAAAGGATTCTTCCCACCGCTCGATGGAAATTGTACTTCAAGGCGGCTCCCGCAATGTATTTGCCATGGGAGGTTGGCCGGTGACACGTGTCCTTGGGGGCCTAAATGGCAGGCACAGGTGTCACTTCTAGCCCGGATTCAGACTTAAAGGCATTAAGTCATAATCCAATGCATGGTAGCTATGCACCACTAGCTTTTCAACCAAGCGCGATAACCAATTGTGCAAATCAACGGTTCATCTCATACTAGATTGAATTACTATTGCGACACAGTCATCAGTAGGGTAAAACTAAACTGCCTCGCAATGGTCTAAACCCAACTCATGTTCCCTATTGGTGGGTGAACAATCTAACACTTGGTGAATTCTACGTCACAATGATAGGAAGATCCGACATTGAATGATCAAAAAGCGACATCGTTATGAATACTTGGCTGCCACAAACCAGTTATCCCTGTGGTAACTTTTCTGACACCTCTAGCTTCAAATTTTGAAGGAGTAAACGATCGTTAGGCCACGCTTTAATTGTTCGTATTCGTACTGGAAATCAGAATCAAACAAGCTTTTACCCTTTTGTTCCACACAAGACTTATGTTCTCATTGAGCTCATCTTAGGACACCTGTGTTATCTTTTACCAGATGTGCCGCCACAGCCAAACTCTCCACCTAACAATGTCTTCTGCCCAGATTCGTCCATCAAGGTGAGCATTTGGTCTAAAAATGGGGGTAGTGCCCCACTTACATCTCACAAAATAAGTAAAATAACGTTAAAAGTAGTGGTATTTCACTTTTGCCTTTCGGCTCCCACTTATCCTACACCTCTCAAGTCATTTCACAAAGTCAGACTAGAGTCAAGCTCAACAGGCTCTTCTTTCCCCACGGATTCTGCCAAGCCCGTTCCCTTAGCTGTGGTTTTGCTGGATAGTAGACAGGGACAGTGGGAATCTCGTTAATCCATTCATGCTTGTCACTAATTAGATGACGAGGCATTTGGCTACCTTAAGAGAGCCATAGTTACTCCCGCCGCATTAATCTCCTACCTTAACGTAGTGGCCGTAGGGGACTTTTAATTCTAAGGTCGCTGGTTCAAATCGAGCAGGTAGTCATGTTATAGTTACTCCTGCCATTTACCTGCGCTTGGTTGAATTTGTTCACTTCGACATTCCGAGCACTGGGCAGAAATCACATTGCGTTAACATCTGCAGGGGCCATCGCAATGCTTTGTATTAATTAAACAGTCGGGTTCCCCTTGTCCATACCGATTCGAAGTTGGCCGTTCGATGTTAGTGGAAGGCCTCGGAGAGAGCCGCCCCTGATACATCCCCTGACCAGCATGCAATAACCCGCTCGCACCACAGTGGCAACTCAAGTAGTTCGACGACAACCGATGGGTTCAGAATCGGGACCACGGGCATAGCCCTCAGAGCCAATCCTTTTCTCGAGGTTATAGATCCATTTTACCGGCTTCGCTTGCCTACATTGTTCCATCGACCAGAGGTTGTTCACCTTGGACACCTGATGCGGTTATTACTACGATCGGGCGCGGACAACACTCGGTCCTCCAAATTTTCAAGGGTCACTGGAGCACACCGGGTACCGTGCGATGTGCAATGCTCTTTCGGCTGCTGGACCCTACCTCCGGCTGAGCCGATTCCAGGGTGGGCAGGTTGTTGAACAGAAAAGATAACACTTCCCAAGGCCCCCGATGATGTCTCCGGACTCCCTAACATTGTCGTTAGCCACTACATCCTAGTTCAGGAATTTTAACCTGATTCCCTTTTGCCTTTCAGAGCACGCGTTGAACGCACTTTCTGTCGGGCTTCCCCCGAACCATAGGATCGACTAACCCATGTGCAAGTGCCATTCACATGGAACCTTTCCCCCCTTCGGCCTTCAAAGTTCCCATATGAATATTTGCTACTACCACCAAGATCCACACCGACGGTCACTCCCCTCGGGCTCACACCCTAGGTTTTGCAGCAACCGCCGCACCCTCCTATTCATCAGGGCCTGGCTCTTGCCCCAACAGCCGGCTATCGGTCGTGCACTCCAGCGCGATCCAATTTTGGGGCTAGTTGATTCAGCAGGTGAGTTGTTACACACTCCTTATTGGATTTCGACTTCCATGACCACCGTCCTACTGTCTTAATCGACCAACACCCTTTGTGGGATCTGGGTTAGCACACAGTTAGGCACATAACACGACTTTCGGTTCATCATGGATCGCCAGTTATGCTTACCAAAAATGGCCCACTTAGAGCTCTCGATTCCCCAGCACAGCTCAACAAACAGCCGCACCGTCCTACCCATTTAAAGTTTGCAAATAGGTTAAGGGTATTGCACCCCCAATGCCTCTAATCACTGGCTTTACTCGATAAAACTCGTCACGAACTCTAGCTATCCTGAGGGAAACTTCGGAGGGAACCGACTACTAGATGGTTCGTTTAGTCTTTCACCCCTATACCCAAGTCAGACGAATGATTTTCACGTCAGTATTGCTGTGGGCCTGCACGAGAGTTTCCATTAGCTTCGACTCACTCAGGCATAGTTCACCATCTTACAGGTGCCGACAGGTATGCTCACTTGAACCCTTCTCAAAAGATCAAGGTCCGTCGGTCGTGAACCCCTTGAAGGGGGATCATGCCTGTCAGCTACCTTGCGCCTTGCAGGTTTACTCGCTCATTGACTCGCACACATGTCAGACTCCTTGGTCCGTGTTTCAAGATGGGTTGAATGTAGAGCCCACTGGCTTGTGCTCGAAGCATGCAGTTACTAGAGGCACGTACATGGTGCACGCTGTCTGCCATGATCGATGCAATGACATTCCACAGGCATACGATTGCTCGGGATTTAGCCACTGCATCAATCGGTGCTGGTCCATGCCCCAAGTCGATCGGCAGACTGGCTTGCACCATTTTGAATCCAACTAGGATGCACCGTCGGCCCCCATCTGCTTCTCTCTCGATAATTTCAAGCACTCTTTGACTTTCTTTTCAAAATCCTTTTTCACCTTTCCTTCACGCTACTTGTTCGCTATTGGTCTCTCGCTCGTATTTAGCCATGGACGAAATTTACTGCCCGATTAGGACTGCATTCCCAAAGGGTGTGTTTGGTTTGATTGATTGTGGTTGATTTGGAAATGTAATCAACCACAATCAACCATAATAACACGTTTGGTAGGTTGTATAGAACAATCCGGGTCATCCCCAGTAATCAACCTGACCCGGATTTTTGGTTGATTATGTTTTATAACAAATAACACCAATGACTGTGTTATTTGTTATACAACACTCAATCAAACGGGTAAATTACTTTTGGTACCCTTTAACAAAATCAAACCAAAAAAAATCCAACTCCAAAACACCTACACCAATTACAGTACGGTCCACAATGGCAATAATCTATTGCTACCCATCTCACAGGAAGCTTCTTTCTGTTGCCAACATTATATTGCTACCCATCTGTAGTGTATTGTCAACCGCATCAAGAACTATTAGAATGGAGGTTAGACCACAGGAACCAATCAGGTCATCTGCATCTAGAATATCGCATCCCCAGTGGCAAACGAACTAAAACCTAAATGAAGGAAACACACCGATTTTGGATGAGGATTCAAGAAAATCACAATTTCCTTGTGATGGAGCATTTCTTGCGCCGGTGCAGTTACAGACGGTGTCAAGGCCTTCCTCGAAGAGAGTAAATTGGATAAAGAATGATTTATCTGAAATTCTTGGGTCCTTGATATTTGGGTTGTCGTCAATTTCATCGAAATTGACTTCGAATATCTCTGATGATGGGCATGAGGATGATGGGGCTAAAGAAGAGGAGTGGGAGGACGTTCCAGGGGGAATTAATGATGAAACCATGGACAAAATGGTACGTCCAAGTTTATTTAAGTCTAATATCACATAATCAAATACAATACACTTTTGATACCAAACAATAAATTACAAATCAACTAGTATCTTTATATAACATTATCAATATTACCAAACAGTTTTGTTTGATATCAAATCAAACACAATCCTTATCAAACATAATTCTTATCCTCAAACCAAACACACCAAAAAAACCTGACTCACTGATTGCACTTCATTGTGCAGTAGGGTCTGGGAATGACGGGGCTCTCACCCTCTATGATGCCCCTTTTCAGGGGACTTGGGCCCAGTCCGTCGTTGAGGACGCTTCCCCAGATTAAAATTCGTGCGGCATGGCCGCCCGATTCTCAAGGTTGGTTTTTTTCCTGGTTCTCTCTCCATTACTAAGGGATTTCTCGTAAGTTTCGTTTCCTCCACTTATTGATATGCTTAAACTCAGTGGGTGATCTCGTCTGACCTATGGGCGCAAATGCTGGCACAAGACGCCGGTGGGTCCATACACTCATTAGCAACAAACGCGGAGCACGACCTCACCTAAGATGAGCGATCAACCACCAATGGTCGTGGCATGCGTCGCCAAGGGGTCTATTTTTTTCCATCTGCGTGCAACACACACAGGAGGCCAATCTCCACCCCGCTTATCCTCATCTGGTGGGGATGGATTGCAGGGTGGCACAATGCGTGATGCCCAGGTAGGCGTGCCCTCAGACGGATGGCTTTGGGCACAACTTGCATTCAAAGGCTCAATGGTTCACGGGATTCTGTAATTCACACCAAGTATCACATTTTGCTACATTCTTCATCGATGCGAGAGCCAAGATATCCATTTCCGAGAGTTGTTTTTATGTATTCAATTCTCGGAGGCACATGCCAAAAGAACAACACACTATGAACGAGAAGTACTAGCAGCAGTGTTCCACCATTGTGATCCTTGACACATGCCGTGGGTTGATTGCCTTGCCTACCGCACTCGCTTGCACGAGGGACTGGTATGGGATGGAGTTCCAACGTATGGCGCAAGCACCTGGAAGTCGGGCTCCGCACGGAGGTATCCCTCCATGGCCTACTTCTTAGAGGGACTACAACCTTTTAGGCTGCATAAGTTTGAGGCAATAACAAGTCTGTTATGCCCTTAGATATTCTGGGCCTCACGGGACATGAACGTGTTTGCAATCTGCTCATGGCGGGTTTCGACAATGATCCTTCCGTAGGTTCACCTACGGAAACCTTGTTACAACTTCTCCTTCCTCTAAATAATAAGGTTCAGTGGACTTCTCGCGACGTTTCAAGCGGTAAACCGCACACGTCGGCTCAATCTGAACACGTCACCTGATCATTCAATCGGTAGGAGCAACGGGCGGTGTGTACAAAGGGCAGGGACGTAGTCAACACGAGTTGATAACTCGTGCTTACTAGGAATTCCTCGTTTAAGACCAACAATTGCAATGATCTATCCCCATCATGATGAAATTTCAGAGAGTACCCAGACCTATCGGTCAAGGCTATATACTCGTTGAATATATCAGAGTAGCACGCGTGCATCCCAGTACATCTAAGGGCATCACAGACCTATTATTGCCTCTAACTTCTGTGGCCTAAAAGGCCGTAGTCCCTCTAAGAAGCTGGCCATGCAGGGATACCTTCACGTAGCTAGTTAGCAGGCTGAGGTCTTGATCGTTAACGGAACTAACCAGACAAATTACTCCACCAACTAAGAACGGCCATGGACCACCACCCATAGAATCAAGAAAGAGCTATCAGTCTGTCAATCCTTACTATATCTGGACCTGGTATGTTTCCCCGCGTTGAGTCAAATTAAGCCACAGGCTCCAATCGTGGTGGTGCCCTTCCATTAATTCCTTTAAGTTTCAGCCTTGCGACCATACTCCCCTAGAAACCCAAAAGACTTTGATTTCTCATAAGGTTCCGGCGGAGTCCTAAAAGCAACATCCGCTGATCCCTGGTCGACATCGTTTATTGTTGAGACTAGGACAGCATCAAATCGTCTTCGAGACCCCAATTTTCCTTCTTGATTAATGAAAACATCCCTGTCAAATGCTTCCGCAGTTGTTCATCATTAATAAATCCAAAAATTTCACTTCTAACTATGAAATATGAATGGACTGTCCCTGTAAATCATTACTCTGATCCCGAAGGCCAATGAAATAGGACCGAAATCCTATAATGTTATCCCATGCTAATGTATAAAGAGCGTAGGCTTGGCACTCTAATTTCTTCAAAGTAACAGTGCTGGAGGCACGACCCGGTCGGTTAAGACCAGGAGCGCATCATCGGCAGAAGGGAGAAGCGACTGGTGCACATCGAAAGGCAGACCGAATGGCCCATCCCATGGTGCAACTATGAGCTTTTTAACTGCAACAACTTAAATATACGCTATTAGAGCTGGAATTACTGCGGCTGCTGGCACTAGACTTTCCCTCAAATTGATCCTCTTTAAGGGATTTAGATTGTACTCATTATAATTATCAGACTCTATTGAGCCCGGTATTGTTATTTATTGTCACTACCTCCCCGAATCAGGATTAGGTAATTTACGTGGTTGCTGCCTTCATTGGATGTGGTAGCCATTTCTCATGCTCCATCTTCAGAATTGAACCCTAATTCTCCGTCACCCGTCACCACTATAGTAGGCCACTATCCTACCATCGAAAGTTGATCGGGCACAAATTTGAATGATGCGTCACTGGCACGAGGGCCGTGCGATCTGTCGAGTTATCACGAATCATCGTAGCAACGGGCAGAGCCCGTATTGACCTTTTATCTAATAAATGCACCCCTTCAAAAAGTCGGGGATTGTTGCACGTATTAGCTCTAGAATTACTACGGTTATCCGAGTAGCAGGTATCATCAAACAAACTATAACTGATTTAATGAGTCATTCGTTGTTTCATAGTCTGAATTAGTTCGTACTTACACATGCATGGCTTAATCTTTGAGACAAGCATATGACTACTGGCAGGATCAAACAGGTTGCATTCCTCGTCAACACCGTAAATGGATGTGGCAGGCCGTTAGGATCGCAGCATGTCGGGCAAGAGAATCGTTCGCCAAAGAAAGTGTGGATGCTTTTTGTAAGGGGCCGAGTTGAGGCACGGGGCCTTTTGTACCGCCGGATATTCTACACACGAGAGATGGAGCATCTCGATGAGGGCCGACATCGCCGGCACTACCATGAGGATAGACTGCATGCGAGGTGTAAGACAACATCGAATGCTTTCACGTCATGAACACAATGATCGCCCTAGAGAAGGTGACATCACGAACATTGAATCGGGACACGTTATAGCCACAAGTGTTTCCTCTGCTAACAGGGAATCAATACAAAAAGCCAACAAGGACAATACCAAATGCATGACCAAGCCAACCAACTGAAGCGCCAAGCATGGATACATTGTCACTGCCCAAGCAGGGATCAAACATTCTGACACAAGCAAACCACCACTCAAGTGCTAGTAGATACACATCGTTTAGGCAAAGAGCTAATTAAGCAAACACAACATGCTGAAATAGTTGAATCTGCAAAATGACGAGCTAAGCCCTCACCAATGCCCCGATAAGCACAAATTGAATGTAATAGGCAACAAAAAAAATTACTTGTTCCAGGGATGTGCCAATCTGGGCCATGAGAAGAATCTCAAAGGCCTCATGTGGCACATTGTTAATTAATGGCATCGAAATTAGGGACACAAGTATTCTGTTCCAAAAACAAGAAACAGAGGCCGACTGATTGGACATGAGGGACTAGCAAGCAGCCACGAAAAAATCGTGTTTTTTTACATTTGCCGGAGCACCGTCAAAGGCACTGGTATGGGGGGATCGGTAGTGGCAGTGGGGCTGGCAGCGACGGTGGACAACACACAAGTGTACAAGGGAATCGCCCAACATTCGAACGAGCAACGGCCATACCCAGGGCACATCGGGCCCGGGACTCACTCAAAAAACACTCCACCCTATAATAGTATTATTGCCAAAATCCCTGGTGACAGCAATGGACATTAAAAATCCTGAGGAAACCCTGTGCCCTAGGGTCCAACACTGCGCGCCTCAGGATCCAACGATGCACGCCCCATGGGCCGACGATGCATGGTGCATGAGCCGATAATGCATGACCCATGGGCTGATGATGCCACGTGCCACATGGGCCGACAATGCCATATTCCCCAAGGGAAGACGAGCGCACCAGGGGATGACGATGCAGGCCTAAGGGGCCGAAGCCGTGAACCGTAGGGGCCGATACCGCGCGCACAAGGGGTTGATGTCGTGCGCCCAAGGGGCCGATGTCATGCGCCCAAGGGGCCGATCCCGCACGCCCAAGGGGTTGATCTTGCGTGCCCAAGGGGTCGATCTCGTGCTCCAAAGGGGCCGATCCCGCACGTCCAAGGGGCCAATGTTGCGCCACCATGGGCCGATGATGCCACGTGATCCATGGGCCGACGATGTAAGCCCCATAGGCAGATGATGCAAGTACCATGGGTCGATGTAGTGAGCCCCATGGGCCGATGTAGAAGGCCCCAGTGGCCGACGATGTGCCAATCATAAGAGGTGAGAAGAATCTCAAAGGCTTGATGTGGCACATCGTTAATTAATGGAATCAAAATTACGGACACGAGCATTTCGTTCCATAAACAAGAAACATATGCCAACTGACGGGCCATGAGGGACTAGAAAGCAATCACAAAAAATCATGTTTTTATGCGGGCGCTGGAGCTCTGGCACAGGCGGGATTGGCAGTGGATTCAGACAGCACACAAGTGTATAAGGGAACCACACGACATTCGGACGAGAAAGGGCAACACCCAAGGCACGTCGAGCTCGGGACTCGCTCGAGAAACACTCCCCCTATAAGAGTATTATTGGCAAAATCCCTGGTGACTGCATTGGACATCGAAAATCCAGAGGAAACCTTGCACCCCAGGGTGCGATGCTGCGTGCCCCAAGGTCCGATGCTGCATGCCCTAGGGTCTAGTGCTGCGTGCCCCAGGTGTCGACGATGCGTGCGTGGCCCAGGTGTTGATGATGCATGCCCAGGGGCCGACGATGCGCATGCATCCTAGGGGCTGATGATGCATGCCCTAGGTGCCAATGATGCATGCCCTAGGGGCTGACGATGCATGCCCTAGAGGCGGACGATGCACGCCCCAAGGGCCAACGATGCGTGCCCCTGGGGCCGATGATGCGTGCCCCAAGGGATGACAACGCAGACCCCAAGCTCCCAAGCTGCAGGCCCCAGGGGACGCCGCCGTGCATTCCAGGGGCAAATCCCACATGCCCAATGGGCCAATCCCCTGTGCCCAAGGGGTCGATGCCACATGCCCAATGTGACGATATCGCGCGTCCCATGGGGCCGATTCCATGTGAGCCCCATGGCCGATGCAGCGAGACCCATCGGCCGATGCAGCGAGACCCATGGGCCAATGCACCATGCCCAGGGGCCGATGATGTGCCAATCATAGGCCGTGAGAAGAATGTCACAGTCCTGATGTGGCACATCGATAAATAATGGAATTAAAATTAGGGACACGAGCATTCCGTTCCGAAAATAAACAACAAAGGTCGACTGACGAGACATGAGGGACTAGAAAGCAGGCACGAAAAAATCGTGTTTTTTTTGTTGCTGGAGTTGCTTGGCAAGCTGCTGCTTCTATGGGTCTAGGAGTGAGCTGAGTTACTTGTGCTGATAGGACTGCCAAAGCTGCCACTATACCATCCTGCTGATTCACTCCGTTGACTGTCTCCACTCCTCTCTGAGATAACCTCTCCACTGGCCACTTATAACAATTCTGAGCAAGTGTTTCCATCAAACTATAAGCTTGGTTGTAAGACTTTTGCATGAAGGTGCCATTAACTGCTGAATCTACATCTGTCCTAGTGCCATGATCCAAACTAAAATAGAAAGACTTAATTTGCCTCCAATGCTCTAAACCATGGTTGGGACAACTTCTCAACAAACCCTTGAACTTCCCCAAGCCTCATAGATATTCTCTTATGTCTTCTGCTTGAAGGTTTGGATATCATTCATGGTCCTTTCAGTTCGGCTAGGTGGGAAAAACTGGGTGAGAAAAACTTTCCTCAACTCCTCCCAAGTTCTCAAAGAATCTGCTAACTGACTGTACAACCATTCCCTAGCTCTATCCTTAAGTGAGAAAAGGAACAACCTCAGTCTAATCGCCTCATGGTCAGCCCCTTGAATCTTGATGGTGTCACATATCTCAAGAAAAGCATCAACATGGGTGCACGGGTTGCTAGACTCGGCCCCTCCATAAGTGGAATGTGACTGTATCAAATGGATGATAGAAGGCTTGAGCTCAAAGTTGTGAGCTACAATGGGTGGCCTTCGGATGGGTGGTGCTTTTTCAGCTGCTTCTGGCGTAGCAAAGGCCTCCATAGGTCGGTCATCAGGATGTGGGATCAAAGCTCCTTCCATGTTTGCAATAGAGGGGTCAATGTCTTGATGATCTTCTTCCAACTTCTTTACTTCCTCAAAATCTGTTCCAAACTCTTGAGCAAGTATCTGGTGCATCTAAACTCTCCCCTTTCTGCTCTTAACTCTCGGGTTGATGCTTGATCAGGTGAGTTCATAAACCCCAAAACAAGAACAAACTAAACGTGAGTTACAAGTTCACCAAACAAAGAAACTCGAAACACAAGTGAGATAAAGTTCACAAAAGAAAAATGAAAGCAAAGTAAAAATAGTTAACAAAGATTTTGCATCTAAATGTAGCATGAATTAGGGAATCTACTCCCCGGCAACGGCACCCAAAACTTGATGGGTTGCAAATACAATGCACCTATATGCAAGTATACATAGCCACAAGTAGTAACTTCACTAGTGAGCAAAGGTCACCTCCCATGTAAGTAGATTTAAAACATGGTTGTTCAAATGCACTCTCAGATAAACCACAATAGTTTGGAGTTGTCACTACTCTAATCAAACTAAAATGCAACTTAAATACCTGAACATAACCATCAATGAGTCAAAATGATTTCAACCGAACCTCAAATGGCAACAATAGCACACAAACAGTAGCTACGGGTAAAAGATGATCAATAATGATGAGAAGATGCTCAAGGACTCGGTGTATCACTTCCCTATGTGTTCATGCCTTTCTTGTCTAACGTAATGCGTAGCTCACTTATCTTTGCACCAGGGATTACAATGCAACCAAAGCTCATGGTCAAGTCACGTGGTCACTCCAAACCTCAACACGAGGCCTTCATCGATATACACCTTCACCAGATGTATTTTGGTGACACAAAGCTCAATAGAACTATCCCTATGTGTGGTACAAGTTAGGGGTGTTATACCCCAAGGATGGTGGAGTGAGTGTACCCTATGTCGAGGTTAGTCCTTGTGATCTTGTTTCCAGACTAAACCACCTAGATGAATGTAAATTCATGCACAAACCACATCCATATGATAAGCAAGTACAAACATACAAGATAGAGTAAGCTAAGACGCATTATAGACTAAATCGGTATCATTTCATAAGGAGGCTCAACCGAGCCTCGGGCTAAAGAGTTTAGCTCATGCTTAGAGCATGAGCATCCAAATACAACAATTCAATACAGAATAGAGTCATGGATACAAAGAAGAATAAGAAAACGATATCCCTTCACTATCGGATGATGGAGCTTCTTTCTTCTCCGCACTTCTTCGTCAACACACCAGGGGTTCGCTCAAAATTTGTGTGTCTTGTTGAAATTGTGAGGCCTGTCGCTTGCTAGGGCATGAGTTTTTAGTCAATTACAGTCGGGCCCCTTCAATTTTGCACTTGGCTCTCACACTTTCCATAACGACCTTTCAGACATTGCTCCAAAATGTATACATTTCAAAATCGCGTTTGAAAGTGCCTCTTCACGGCGCTGAATCCTCACGAAGTGTGAAGAGAACTTGTTCAGGAGCTCTAGGGTTAGCTGCGGTAGAAAGTTACACTCGTGACCTCCAAATTGTTGCTGTGATATGAGCTTCGGAAGGGCTGCATCAATCATTGCTCGTAGTTTGTACCAGAAGTGATGTAATCACTTTGATCTTAGCCCTACACGTCTCGGGTGACTTGGGTGCAAATACAGAACTTGTAGAGGACTCTTCCATCTCTCTTTTTTTCTCTTCCATCTCTCTCCTGGTGAAATTACATCTTAATCCATGCAGGGATAAAAGAGTTAAGAGCTGCTGAAGGGCAGTCAAGTAAATCCAAACTTCTTTCCCGAAATGGTGAGACATCTTTTGGAGGAGTGGTTGGTCCCTTCCGGAACTGTCTTGCATGCCCTCCAAATGTTGTATAAGCATATTTGAAATTGGCAAATGGGCCTGGAAATGTAGCGAACACCTGCGGGTCATGAGACCTTGTATCATCGGTTGGAATGGCCCTCTTAGCTTCATGAGCTGGACCTTTTGTTATGGAATTATCCGCAAGTCTTGGCGCTGAAATTCATCAAATCTGGGTAGAATAAACTCCAAAATTAATCCTTGGGAAAGCTTGATCAGTTCATGTCGTAAAATGTAGTGAATTAAACTAAAATTGCTACAAAATATGCATATATACCCGATTCCTCAACATCACCAAAATGAGCATGAATTGAGCTATGATCTTGGTGTTTAGGGCGTGAAATGGCATAAACTAAGGCATGAAATAAGTCCTAAATAGCTGTTTATCATGTGCGGATACTTGCGAGGCACGGGGCGCAGTCACTTGCAGGGCATGGTGAGCGAGCACTGCGCGCGCCAGACTGTGCAACAACCAAAGGTGCATGAAAAATAGGCAACGACGATCGATCTAGGAGAGAGCGCAACCGGCCGTGGGTCCACAGGGTGCGCACAGAATTTGAGCGGGATAAGAATTCTTGGCACAATAGAGTCCTTCCAGGATTCAAATACCTTCAGTAACATGGTGGGCCGACCTAGTAGAGTTTGAGTGGGACTCTTCCTCCAAGAAGTAGAGTTAGAATATAACTCTTCTACCTAGAGATAAGGCCTTGGGCCAACTCTATAAATACCCATGTAATAGGTAGAATAGAGTGATATAGAGTGAATGCAGAGGGCAACACGGACTACCTTTGTATTGAGTGATCATTGTACGAGGTGAAAGGGGCAACTTGGATACCTTTGTACTCGTGTGGGAGTTGAGGGCGAGGTATCTCTTCTCCATATTGTGATCTAGAGTGCAAGGGGCAACTAGTAGACCATTGTACTCGTCCGCCAGGATTTGGGGTGGGACAAAACGTTCTAATACGAAAGTGTTTGGACATCTCTTTGTGTTCCTTTGTTTGGGTTCGTTTGTGTTCGTGATTCACAAGGCAACCATAAGGACGAAGAGGTGAGAGAGGTTGACAAGAGGTGAGGGACTCTTTAGCCAGTCTCGAACTTCCATTGTGTTGGTCTAATTCTGCCAAGGGACGAGAAATTTTAGGCCTCAACTAGCACCTTTGACAAAAGTGGTATCGGAGCCAGGTTTGCTAATGAGTTCAATTCATATACATTTTTGTTCTCATTTAAATGATAATATTTGCTTGAAATCATACTTTTATTTGTGTTTCTGTATTAGTTTACTTGTTTTTATCTTATTTTGTGTTTTAGGGCCAAGATTGAATGGAAGAAGGGAAAAGGCCCCAAAAGTGGAAGTTTAAAGCCCAAAATCCAATTAAACCACCACAAGTCTCACTAGATATTTATCCAAAACATGTGGCCAAATTGGAGGGCAAGAATGTCATTTTCAAACCCTTCTCCAAAGCTTAAATCTCCTCCACACATTTTTCATCACTCTCTTTCCTCCACCCAAAATCCCATCCGTAAGATTTTTTTCTCAACAAAAAGGGAATCCCCTCTTTCCATATCTCTCCTCTCCACTTGACTTCCCTCTCTCCCCTTTCACCTTACAAAGCACACGATACTTATTTCTTGAAGAAGAGAAGGGTTCGGCCAGTTGCTATCTTGGGGAGGAAGAAGGTGGTTTGGTCGACACCGGCGGCAGCCTTCACGGCAGCAACCAGCAGCGGACATTCTGGCCAAGAGGAGGAGGCCTAGATTTGAGGGATTTCACTTCCTTGCATCCAATGAGACTCTCTCCTCCTCCTTCAATTTGTCTTGGCCTTTTTTGTTTCTTTAGATTGTTGGGTTTATTTTCAAGCATGTGTAGCTAGTTTCTTATGGGTATGGACACTTAGCCCTTGAACTTGGATGTAAACTTGATCAATTTCAGTAAGAGCAGCTTGATTGGGATAAATATGAACTGTGCAGAAGTGGAAAGGATGGCTACCTATCTGAAATGTTCCATAAGCACATTACCAATGACCTATCTAGGAATGCACTAGGTGACAATCTAAGGAAACGAAAAATGTGGAAGCCGATACTTGACAGATTCACAAAAAGATTTGAGAAATGGGAAAACTCAACCCTCTTGGCGGGAGGTAGGACTGTTCTCATTAATTCAGCTCTCTCATGCTTACCATGTAACTATTTCACTTTATACCATGAACCTATGATAGTCTTATTAACCCTTGAGACTTGGTAGTGGTTGAAGCACCGATGGAAAACAAAGAATCTCAAATTTGGCGGCTTGAATCACACAAAATGGATGGAATGCCGAGCACAGGGAGGTTTTCGATGATCACGAAGGGACAAACTCTTTCGTCTGGATCGATTCTGATGATGGGCCGACAGAAATGGCCCAAGTAAACTCAAATTGTAATATGTACAACCCAACTTTTTTAGAGTAAAATGCACTTTACCACTCTGTAGTTTAGGGTGAAGTCACTTTACCCTCTTGTGGCTTAAAAACTGACAATTTATCCCCCCATGTGATTTTAAAAAGAGAAAATTACCCCACGTATATCACACTCGTGGGTATTGAGAGTGAGCGAGAAAAATTGATCAAAAAGATTGTCACTTAATTTTTTTGTTCTTTTGTTACATTTCAAATATATATATATATATATATGAAGAATCGAATATATATTAGCTTTATATAAAATATAAATGAAATATGAATAATTATAACATTAACTGGTACGTGCTCAAATGTGACGAAACTAATTTGGTCTCAAATAAATAAAAATCACCCGTAATCTACAAAATATGTAAAAAAAGGTAAGGAATACAAAATAGACAATATAAAATATAAATATTGTAAAAAAATTTGTTAAAAGATTAAAAAAATAAAAAATATATACAATATATACTATTCCTAACATTATTTTGAAATAAAATATTTTAAATATTTTATAAACATTTAATTTTGCAATATTTTTTAGATATAACTATTTTAAAAATCTGTAAAAACTACACAAAAATTAGATTTTTATTTTTTATAAATTTTATTGTTTTATTATATTTGCAACGGGTTTTTTCAAAATTTTATGGAATTTAACTGTATTTTTATGTTTTTTATATTATTTTTATAGAATTGTAATTGTTTTTTCTTATATTGTATGGATTTAAAGTCTTTAATTATTTTTTATATTATATATATTTTAATGTTTAATGTTTTAATTTTAATTTTTAAATTTTTTTGATTTTATATTTTAGTAGTTTATATTAATTAAAAAAATAAAAATAAATGATATTTAGCGATAAAACAGTTTTTTATTTTTTTATTGAGAGTATTTAAATATTTTCATTATTAATTTTAATTAAAATAAACTAAGTGGCTGTGTTGACTTTTTTTAAACCACATGGGGGTAAATTATCAATTTTTAAATCATAAGAAGGTAAAGTGACTTGATCCCAAATCATAGGGTTAAGGTGCATTTTACTCAACTTTTTTAATATAATTTTTTAGTATAAATTATCGTTTAGAAAAATCAGGACTATAAATTTGGGGTCTGACAATTTTTGACAATCCTATTGGCAAATTTCTATATTTTGTGTTCGAGGAATGATGACACTCATTGTTGCAGGCATATTGTTTCCGGATAGTAGTGACAACAAGATTGATATGTGGCATTTAGTATATTTTTGGGACATTAATTAGGTTCGTTCTTACCGTTGGAGATCAATAGTTTTGTGTCATCTATATCATTTATGTGTCGAGCTACTTCAGAGAACATACGACAGATAGGCAGTGCTACGCGGATTCTACAAATTTGGAGTTACTCCGGATTGCTTATGATCGCACCTCGACTCCGGATGGATTGTTTGAGATCTCACCGCGACAGGAGGAACATGGCGATGGATGGTATTTTTGGATGCAATTATTTATTGAGGATGTCATCTTATGCAGGGACGAATTTAGAACTCAGCAACTTGGGGTACTGAGGTCGTTTTGTACTGTATCCCCTTATATTTTCAACAGTTTAGGGATGTCAATACTTGCCCTAATTAGTCATACACCAAAAATTTTGTTTAAATTTTTGTATAAATAAATAAAATTTTGTTAAATTTTTTTGTTTGTATAAATACAAAAAATTATTTGGATTTTTTGGGTATTTCAATATATATCCCTGTTTTCCAGCCATGTCCATCACCTCTCAAGATTTACAATTTAGACCATAAATAAATAAGTCCAGACTTGCATTCAGCATCGATATATTCGAAAATTCAATTACTTCAAAAATCTTTACCAAGCAACCCCCGTCATTTTTTCTCAACCTTCGACTTCTCCCCACTAATTGGCGTGAATTAGTTGTAAATATTGTGGATGTCCTTAGTCGTGAAGGTATGATGAACAAGGTAGTATTTTTCATAGGCATCAATATCTTTAGTCCCTATTCTTTTCCATACTGATTAGAAATATTAGTTTTTTTCCTTTATGCTTCTTAACAGCAGCGCACTTGGACTTCTCAATCGTTGACTCCTCCTCGCAATTTTGAGGGAGTAAGTTGGATCTTGCATAATGCCCTAGTTATTGGAAAAAAAATTTCTATGCCCTGTCAAAGGCAGAACTTTTTGAAATTGCCCTACCGCGCAGTTAATTACTGCGCGGAACGAACCCGCGCAATTAACAACCGTGCGGAGTACAGATTTTCTCAATTTTCACTCAGTTTCACACAAATACACACAGTGGAGGAGAGAGGACGTTCTGCCTCCCATCTCCGGCGACAAGAACGGGATGAAGGAGATGCTTCAAGCTTAAAATTTGCGAC
>JAOYMZ010069420.1:0-12318 GCA_025802335.1 Pinguicula primuliflora
GGGATTAAACTGATGTTGATCTTCAACAACGGCTGTCTCTTCAACTATGCAAGTATCTGCTCGCTGCATTATAGTGACCGGAACCGTGGTTACCGTGGTTTGGAAGCTTCGAGCAAGAACCATATACATCATTATAAATTGTCCCACTACAAACCACTATTGCAGTATGTGTTATTTTTAACACCTAGTCCGGTTCGCTGATATATTCAATAATATGGTGTCATACGGGGAATTGAGTATATAGTGGACCGATTTGTAGTGGTGTTTATGATTTTCGAAATTTTATAGCTTTGTGGGGTATTGGTGTTCACGAAAGATAGAGGACTAGTTGAAAGGGTTTGGATCGAGAAAATGCAATAAAATTGAGAAATTTTTTGTTTTTGCCACAAAATAGCATCCAATTTTTGAAAATGCCACGCACCGGTCTTTGGAAGACCAATGAGATCAACAGGCTTTCAGAAGACTGGTATAATGAAATACCGATCATCCGAAAACCGAGCGTCATTAACAAAGTAAATCAAAGGTCATTAAGACTATACCGGTCATTCGAAGACCGGTAGGATCATTAACATATACCGATCTTTCGAAAACCGGTATGTTTTAATTTTTTTGTGTGTTAAAGTATTAATATATAATGAATTGATATATATTTATAAACGCGTAATGCAAATAAATCGAATTTTAAAAATAATCAATGCCAATAATTTTAATCATATAAAAATATCCTCCAATATTTCGGATCATTTGCGGGCTCCGGCCTGTCCTATGTGCTGCCAATACCTAGCGAAAAACTCGGGGCTCGTATACCCTGAATGTCTCACAAACTACTCGGGGATCGTATACCTTGAGAACTACTAGGTGCTTGCATCGGCTGAGTAGCTATCAGAGTATACTCATAATGCTGTTCCCGATCAGGCACACCTAGACTGGAGAAATGATCTCAATTCCACTCCAACCCCTCGTCACTGCTCCTCAGTCACACAGTTTTCTACCATCTCCCCTACCTGATGGTACTGTATACAATTAAAAAAGAAATTTATATTAATCGGTCGAACAAACAAATAAATAAATATTAAAAAGTGAAAGAATTAATTTTACCATCAAATTCAGCAACGAACTGTAGTCATATGGGATTCCCCTCTCCGGTCTCGGCGATAGAGGACAGTAAAGTGGTCGGCGATATCGATTATACTATTCCGTATATGCCTCGTCCCATCTAACATGCTATGTCGGTATAGGTGGATCCCGAGTGACGTACTGGTTCCTCCTAGTCCACATTTCACGATACGAAACAATCTGTGCCTTTTGACACCTACTGCTTCCGGTCCCATGAACCAGCATCTCGTTGATCTTGTCGACTGCATCGGAAATCGGCTGGATATATCCAAACTGATGTCGAACACGACGGACGTGAACGAACTCTATAAAATCCATCCAAAATATAGAACAGTCATAGTCCCAAAATAACAGATCGACAGGGCTAATCAGAGACATGTTGGATGGACTGTACGGAGTGAACACAAACTATACATAACATAGGAACCGTTAGAAATATAAATTAAAATATGAACGATCGAAATATTTATTTCGATACGAAAACATCAACTTACGAACCTGCTCGGCACGCACATCATCCAACTGCATCCAGATCGTTCGAATCGAATGACTATCCTGGTTCACGCTCCTCATTTTCCGGACGAATTTGACACCATAAACCTCGGGGAACTCCTCAACCCAGCGCTCAGTGTGACTCTCAATTGGCGTCGACAGAATATGGGGGGAAATAGTAGGCAACCTCGAATATCCCCATAACTGAATAAGACGGGTCGCGTCAGTCAACGACTTTGCTCCCTCCATGTGAATGCTACAGAGATAGTGATGGAGGTTATATAGCATGGCGGTCCCCCAGCTATACTGCCTAATGACGCCCAAGTCCTCCACCAAGCGGAAGATCCTCATAGGAATTTTGTTACCGGATGTATCTGGTAACAAAATCCCACCGACTATAAGAGCAAGCACTGCTCGGGCAAAACACTACACATCCTCATCGGTGCTGTCAATGGTGAGCGGGTTATCCTCCAAGTACTTTCCAATATAGCCTATCTGGACTTCAAACTGACGGAAGGCATCAGAAGCAAGGTACATGCTGCACCACCTCGCCAAATAGGCTTTTGACCGCTCGGTCGACCAGGTGCCAGACCTCAACTGATCAAAAGTGATGGGGATACCATCAGTAGAAATCCCGCCCAATATCGACACATCCTGAAGAGTGATCGAACACTCCCCAAACGGCAACCAGAATGTATGTGTGGCCAGATGCCATCTCTCAACCAACCCCGTAATAAAATGTCGATCCTCTCGTATATCGGCAGCGGGACAAGCACCCCACATCCCCACCTCGAATATATGACGTTGCACACGTCTGTCCAACCTGAGGCTGCGTATATAGATATCTGGATGATGCGTGCTTATCACCTCATCCAGATGGATCTGCTCTTCCAGCACTCGAGAACCACGATGGGTAGCCAAATCCCATAAGACCTCACAAGAAATTGGTCTGTACAAATCAGATCGTTGACTCTACTGCGAACTCATCCTATATAACAAATATCATAACAAATCAATAATAATTTATAATAATTCATAACAATTCGTTTTAATTCACACATAATAATTCTTAATAATTCATTACAATTTTATAACAATTCCTAATAATTCATAACAATTCCTAATAATTCATAACAATTCTTAAAAATTCATAACAATTTTATAACAATTCCTAATAATTCATAACAATTTTATAACAATTCCTAATAATTCATAATAATTTCATAACAATTCTTAATAATTCATAACAATTTTATAACAATTCATAACAATTTCGAATTTCATAACAATTTTGAATTTCATAACAATTTCATAAAAACAACAATTGGTAAAACTTCAAAAAAAATCAACTCGGATGAAGTCGGATAACGAAGAAGAACTCGGGTGATGAAGGAGAACTCGGAAAAACACTTCGGAAGAAGTCACGGACTCGAAAGAACACCTCGGATGCTCGGGTTTTCGAGTGAAAGTGACGAACTACCGGTCTTGGGCGCTGAGATATATTTTGGTTTTCATCGGTCTTTAGAAGACCGGTATTATGATACACCGCTCTTCGAAAGACCGGTGATCCTTCATTCCCGTCCAACGCACACCACCGGTCTTCCGAAGACCGGTTAATCCTTTTTTCCCGCCCAACGGAAACTACTGGTCTTCGGAAAACCGGTATGTTCTTAATCAAACGTCATTAACGTTATTAATGACATTCGGTCTTTGGAAGACCGATATTTTATTCCACCGGTCTTCCAAAGACCGATTCCTGTTACCAGTCTTCGGAAGGCCGGTGTGTGGTATTTCAAAAAATTAGCGTCAATTTTGTGGCAGAAACAAAAATTTTCGCAAAGAAATAATTAGGAAATGGACACAAAAAACCCGTATTTGCCCTTCCCGCGCTGGTCTGAGTTTCATCCAATAACTCTGGATCTGACCCGCGTTTGACCCTTCTTCATTACCCTGTGCAGCAATGCTTAGAGGGTATGAGAGTTTGCTCAGGATCATCGGTAAACGACGCCGTTCTATTCCCAACCGCGAAACCATTCTCTCAGGCCCATCGTCCTCTCTCCAGGCACGTAATCGTTTTCACAGATCCATTCAGTTTCCCGTATTTTTTTATGCGATCTGCCTGATTAGGGTTATAAATGTGCTGGGGTGTTAAATGTATTTTATTGGTATATTTATCTCATATACCTTGTAAAGTTTCTGAATTTACAGTATTCGTTAAATTGTCGTGGCAAGAAGGATGAAAATGCGAAGAGTGAGCCAGTGGAGCAAAAAGCACAATTGGGTGGTGGAAATGGTGCAGATATGGTGGATTGCCCAGTCTGTGGAGATAGACTCCCAGGATGGGATAATGCCCTCATAAATTCTCATTTAGGTAATACGTACCCAACTTGTAGAGGGGGAGTTGGGATTTGTTTGATGGCTGTTTAGAGTTTAGGTCCATTGGTTTGACAGGAGAGTAAGTGTTTTTATTCTCATATGGAAAGCTATTAGATAGTCAGCAACTCTTGTTGATGGGGTGTGCTGATATTGATATGGCTACCTGAGAAGGTATTTGTCTTTTGGCTCTCCTGTATTTTTGAAAATGCATCACAAGTTTAGATATTGGATCTCTTCGTGCATCTGTTTATGTTCAATACTGTTTTCACGCTAGTCACTGAAGCTATATTTTCGTCCTTTTGATTGGTTCAGATGTGTGTCTGTCCAAAGGAAGTAAACGGAAACTGAGCCAGCGTACTCTTCTGCAGTGCAATTTTTCTGGGCCCAAAGTGAAATTTCACTCCACGGAGCCAGACAAAGAAGCACACCGAGAAAGTCAAAGTCACTGTAACTGGACCAGTTCTTCCAGCACGGTTCATAATCTGAACAGTTTTGATAATATCGAAAAGCATAATGATAATCATCATTCCGTTTCTTCAGAAAAAGAGCCATTTCCCAGTTGTCCAAGAAGTTTGGCCGCTCAAGGATTATCCAATATTACCACATACCCAAAATTCGATTCAGGAATTGACAGACCTAATGTTTTGGATGACAATTTGGAAAATTATGAATTGTCCACGGTTATTATTCAGACTTTTATTGTGGGCCGTAGATATTATCACAGCGGGTATTTAGATGATGGATTAAGGATATGCCTCTGTAGAGATCAGGAGAATTCAAGGGATCGAAATGCTCTCAAGGTACATACTATTAAAATTTTCCAGTTTTCGCATTTCCAGGTACATTGTCAATCTATAAGTAGACTTACATGCTCCATAGCCAGGTACTGTGCGCAGATCATGGATATGATGGCATGCTTGGTTACGTACCTCGTGAGTTGGCTCAATATTTGTCACCTTTAATAGACAAGTTCCATTTGAACTTTGAGGTAACGGAGTTCGCTCTTGTGAGTTCTATACTATTAGAGAGACCAATGAACTTGAAATTGTCATGTTGAAAATTGACTTAAAAGTGTTACTAGGAGATTAAAGTTTCTGGTAACAATCCTTATTTTGAAGTGAAATCACTAGATATCTTCACTAATTTATTCACTGAAGTCGGAGCATATCAATTTTTCAACGAGGCATGACTTGTGGCATCATTTTCTCTTCTTTTTGATATACTCGGCAGGTTAAATTTTTTTCCAAAGAATAATAGTAAATATGCTTATTTTCGTATGCTTGTATACTTATGGAATCATGGACAATCAACTAATATTTTCTCTATATAGTACTTACTATCAACTCTCATTTACAGGGATGTGTAACATCTGTGCCGGAGGATGCTGGTATGTCTGTTCCAATTCAGGTTGTCTGCAAAAATGTTCAATTATGTGATCAAACCATCTGTGAGAACATCCAGGAGTTCAAGTCTTTGTGGAGGAATGTTTTGCATGCTGTTGAGCTTGCAAAGACTGATCCATTAAGAATGACCAGGTATCAGCATAACTTGAAAGTGCTAATACAAGGCGTTTTAAGGAGTAACCCTCATCTTTTTACCTCCAGTGAAATTTCTTTCCTAGGTACCACGTTAAGCTCTTTCATCACTGATAGATATAATGTGTACTCTATATATCTAGTTCAAATTTCTTATGAGTTCCATGCATTTCCTCTTTCCCAGAAGAATTTAATTCGCTCTCAGATGATGGTCAGAGACTTTTTGCCCGGCTTTGTATGCGCAAAGGTGTTATTCTGAGTACAAGTCATCTTCTTGTTGAATATGCTTCTTGGGTTTCTCCAAATATAGCAAGTAGATAAAAAAAGATAAATGTATCTGAATATGTGGAGAGAACGAAATAAGCTATGAATGAAGTTTCTGTCATGATTAATGTAGAAAATTCTAAGGAGATTCAGATAGATTGTTCGAGCACTTAATGTTTTTGAACTCCAGATTCCGTAAACAGTAGTTTTGTTGACTTCTGAAGGATTGGATGGTCCACAATTACAGTGGTGATCTACCTTTTGCTGGATAAAACTACGGACCACACCGGATTGTTTCTACTGCAGAGCAAGTTAAAAAAGGGAAAAAAACATCTGCCATTCATATCTAGGCACATCAAATCCTTTGTACTCAGCCTAATTAAATTTGAAAAGAAACCTTAGTCAACTATGGATCAAATAGGTTCCTCTAAATCAGGAGAATAGCCGCATATCTCCACCATTACTATCTTGTTGAAATACTCAATTGATATGTTGCATAATAATTGTGAATATATCTATCATCGTGAATAATTGTGAATATATCTATCATCCAGTATAGGTGTGATATGTTGGTCTTTTTTTTCTCTCGATAAGTTGGGTACTGGTCATTGAACTGTAATCCCTAAAGGATTACTCTGTTCTTTCTGAACTTTTTGTAGAAGCTAGGGAAAATAATTGGATTCTTGATTCCTCTTTTTCAATGTTCGATAGTGGTGATATACTTTACTAGGAATATTGATTCATGTGAATCTGGATAGGAGACAGAAACTTACGGATGCGCCATAGTCATATGACTGGTTGCTTGTTACTTTCCAATTTCCATTAAATCTGTAATGAAGCTGCATGTTTTTTGTTGCTTCTTTTCTTTTCTTCCTCCAACTTTTGGACTTTGTTGTTTTTGCATTATAGTAGAACTACATAATATTTGGGCATGGTTTCTTTTTGCAGGACCTTGGTTTCGCATGTCTAAGATTTCTTATCCCGAGATATCTGATTGCGACCAAGCCATGAAAGGACTATTAGGTCATACCTGCTTATTAAAGGCATTCAATGTTGTTTCTCTTTCTTTTAGCTTCAAAACTTTACATGTTTCTTATTATGCAGAAGCAGGATACATATGTTCCTTCAGTTTGTCAAATGAACTTGAATTACAGGAGGTCTTGGGCACACTTAGTGTTCGTGAGCTACATGACGCTTTAAATGTTCTTAAAAAGGTTTGTGCTAGGATATGGACATTTCAGATTCACTGCATTGCTCGTAATGATTATCGATTAGGGATATAAAACAAAGACAGTATGTATATATCAAGCCGATTATGAGACGTATGACAGGCTACGTTAAATTACTTGATGAAATCATTAAGTGCAGTGCAACTGAGGAACATTTCTTTTTATCTTTGAAATTCTTTTAATTTCTTTTCTGCTCCATTTTCCTCTTGGAAAATGATATTGAGTGCATTTAACTTGTTACTACTTCAGTCATATCACTGGACGTACACTGCTCCATTTTCTTCTTTGTAATGGATGAAATACAGTGCCATACTCTTTCCTTTAATAGGATTTTCCGGGTTTTCCTGTGAAAGGTTTTAAGGACGTGGGAGTATTTCATCCAAAGTGTTTGAAGGTCAGGAGATGGCATGTAGGTGTTTGGCACCATTTGTCATATCAATAAAAGTTGAAAAATTTTGATTAAATAAATATGGAGCATCACATTATGGATCATTCTAGATTTGTTTGATTCTATTGTTTGTGCTCCTAAATAAATATTGGTTTCTGATGACTACACAGAAAAAGTGTACTGTGTGGACAGATACGGATCAGACATTCTATATGTTACTGCAAGTAATTTTGATTTTTCTTATAAAAGAGTAATGCTAGTGCAAAAAGGCATTGCCCTGGACCTTATGCTTTTGCTTTGTGGCTTAGGCCATGTACATGCATTGTTAAAAACTATTATGAAGATGTCTTTGTCACTTGAGCATCATATTTTTTCTTCTCTTACCATGTAAAATGTAGAAATGTCATTCTGATATAAAATTTACTTATAAAGGCTACTTTTTTAAAGAAACAGATACATTTTTATACAGTTTGCATCTATCGTGTTAGGCATGGCCTTTGTTACAATGCTTTGGGTGCAATTGGAGAGGAGAACTCCGTTAAATTTTACTGAAATGCATCCATCCCTCATGACGCAGTAAAGCAGCAAGTGTACTGGTCATGTATTGTCTTCATATTTTTATGTGACATAAGGGTGAAGTGCCTGGTTTGGTCCTTGTTGAGTAACTGGAATTCTGTCCTTATAATGTGAGTGGAGGCACAGGCTCACGTAGTATACAGATCTTAATTACTAGAAAATAAGAACACTAATCATTGCAAGACATCAGGTAATTTATGATTAATAGTGCATGTGCTGCAACAACAGTAGCTGGGAGTGGATTTTCTTTTTGCTCTTCCGATTCAATAGAACTTGCTTGATACCAAACTAGAAGGGATAGTGATTAATTTCCTAGTGTAATCTCCAGCCATCTTATATTCTCGGGTATGGTTATATGGCCGATTAAAATGAAGTAATGAACTATACTTGAGAACAAAGTTCTTAAGTAATATTACATTAGGTCAAGGTATCAGGTAAATTATGCAAAATTATATCCTAGCATCTCAGAGTTGGGACCGATTTCCTTTCCATATAAACCGTTTTTTTCATACTAAACCGTTGAGAAGTAATATACCGAACCAACCTATTATCTTTTCAACTTCTAAAATATTTTTCTGTTCATTGAAAATAGAACTACACAGATTCCATCCATATGTTAACGCCTACATCCTTATCGTATTAGTTATACCTTATCTGATTTCTCTAGCTTTCAAATGGCAATTCTTGTATGGCGATTGATCTGACGGATACTACTGTTAGCCATCTCCCAACATGGTACATTTAAGAAATTGTTCTATTTAATACACTCACTATAAATTTAATCAAAACTAAAGAAATTGAGTTAGTTCTGCACCAACATTGTTTTTTTATATTTGGTATTATTATTTTTATTATTTTTGCTTTTTATTATAAATTTTCAGAAATGCAAGCATGGTGCAAAAAAGCAGGAGCTTATAAGTTTGGTTGTATCCTCATGCAAGGATGACAATCGGTATGGCAATCTGTGTTCCATGTAATGTGATTCTTGCCTTTTAGATCTTTCGCATGATTAGGCTTTGATATCTTATGCAGCCCAGAGCTCCAAAGGTTATTTGTAGGAGTTACAGGCTCCTGTATTAAAGTATCACCTTTGGCGGAATCTCTCATTTGGCGAGCAGAGGTGATTTTTTTTGTTTGGCTCTATGTTGATCAATCAGGTTTACTCACCGGTGCCTTCTCTTTTGTTGGATGTGCATGCTATTCCTCTATGACAGCAAAATTGCAAACTAAGCTCCTCCAAGAACTTTTTCATGCCAAGTGTGGAAACATCACTCATCTATTGACATAATGTATCAAGTGTAAACACGTGCTGCAGCAACTATTTATCCAATTCGTTACACCGCTGACAAAATACTTTTCCTCTTTCACAGAGGCTTTTCTTCCTTAATGGAGAGCTGGATCTGTCAGCCTTTTTGCTCATTGATTTGGGAATCGTGAAGTACCCTGTTTACAGATGTATAATTTCAGGGCCTATCTTTTCAAATCTGAGTGACTTGCTATCCTATGAAGATGTATGCTTTACCTAAAATTTTTTTTTTACCTAAATATGAATTCTATCATAAAAAGCATTAACGGAGGGGGTTAGTTTAATGATGCAGGCTCTTGGAGTTTCACAGATTATGGTTGAATCTGTTGATGAGAAGAAGCCTGAGTATGTTTTAAGGTGCATAGACGTTTCTGTTTCTCGTATGTCAATTTTGCCAGAAGAAGGTAACTCTTCTATCGGTGGACCAGAGGTTGCCTTTCTGACGCAGTTTTCAGCCCCGTTTCTGTATTCTAAGGTGGTATCTTTGGGTGTATCATTTCTCGAGCGTGAGAAGAGGTAATTTTCCTTTAAAGTAGTAACTTGTGGTCACAGTTGAATTTTCTTATTTCACATTTAGGACTGATTTTTTTGCTGCTTTGTTCCATTCATATTTGGTGGCATATCAAGGTTCGCCATTGACCAATCACTCCCTCGCATGTTCAAAGTGGACATATTAGCTACAAATTTTGAACAAATTAGAAGGGTTTCCTTCAAAGAATATGCATTATTACTCAAAATAAGGAAAAGGAAAGAGACAATGGCACTCTCCTCATTTCTTGCTCAATGCATGAAATGGATACTTAGTTTTAGTTGGGGGAACCTAATGTAGGGATGTATGCAGGGTTATCCATGAAAAAACAAGATTCATGATTAGCTCACAAACTTTTCAAGTCTTGCATGACAATTTTGTTCTCTCAATTAATTGATGGCGGTAAGATCCAGTCACATAAACTTCTACACGCAAGACTCTAAAACAACCTCATAGAAAGATTCCGCTAGTAAGGACTGAAAAGCAAGTTTCTGAGAGAGTTGTGATGAAAATTGGTAGTTCTGTGGCAATGATATTGTCTATTTCTCGATGTTTTCAGTTAGCCGTTTTCAATTCTGCAGGTATACCGATGCCATCAATCTACTCAGAGAGCTGCTAAAAGTGTTCATTTCTGATAGAAGAAGGGGACTTTGGATATTAAGACTTTCTGTCGATTTGGAGCATATCGGGCACATAGATGAGAGCCTGCAAGTTGCAGAAGGTGGTTTACTCGATCACTGGGTTCGTGCAGGTTCAAGAATAGCTCTGCAAGGACGAGTACTGCGATTGGGGAAACCTCCCCGCCGATGGAAGAAACCCAAGTTCTCCGAGACTCTTAAGAAGAAGATATTTGAGGTGGATGCTTATAAATGGCAAATGAGTAGCTTCACATTTATTAATATATTGATCTTTATAATCACCAGCATTAATTTGTTTGACGAAACTGACTTTCATTTTCGCAATGGTCTAGGTTCATGTACAGGGAAGACCATTAAATTGCAAAACAGGGATGAAGAGCATTTTCTATAGTGTGGATGGCGAGCGATGTGGAGTAGAGCAGCTTGCTTTGGACTACTATGCTGGGGAAGGTGGTGGCTGGCAAGGTGTTCACGCAGAGAGTGGAATTTGGCTAACCATATTCGGAATCTTGATGTGGGATGTAATATTTGCTGATGTACCAAACGTCTTCCGGACAAAATTCCAGGTTTGCCCTTCAATGAAGTTGTTTTCACTTTCTTCCAGGAATGTGTGATAAAGTTAATCTGGATCTGGATCTGTGCTTGTTTGGAAAGTTAGCAGGCCTTTTGCTGCTCTTGTGTTCTTTTCACGATAATTTATGATCTGGGTAACTTCTCATGGAGCTCTTTCTCACGTCCGACTACTTACTGCACACACGAGCTAATATATATCATGAACCAGATCGTTAAACAATATTGTGTCGAGAGAAGGTATATAGTGCTACTCTATATCACAGATCACTTGGTTCTTGTGAACCGCAAGAGATTTGAGGCAGCTATGTCTCATAGGCTACAAGCATCAGAATGCCTCAGAATAGAATTGACTAGAAATACAATCTTTGTTACCTGAGTTAGATTAATCTTGTCCTCTTGAAGGCTAAGCTCATAAACTCAGGCACCGAGCTGGAGGGATGGCTTATATTATGTTCAAATGATTTATGCAATGCGTGCTGCTTTGATTACCTTATCACTGAATCCTCCTTCTCGAGCTCTTCCGTATCAATATTCTCATGAGCTGCTCTGCTCACATGTTGCTAGCTCCATGGTGATCTCTTTATTCCGGACATTGTCGTTTCTTTTGCAGACTTCGCCTTTGGATCTGGAAACTGATAGCTTCTATGATGTCAGAAAGAGTCTTATAGAAGCCCGCCTGGACGAAATTGGTGATGGAATGGCTGAGGAGATACTTATCACCGTGTGGCAGTCGCAAGTTGGAACGTCTTGCCGAGGTGTGAACTGGGATAAGCACTCTTTGGATGATCTTCGAGCTGTTGTTAAATGCATTGGTGGCCCGTGCCTTGCATCATTTTGCCGGCATTTGTCTCAAGATTACCGCAGTTGGTCCAGTGGAATGCCTGATTTGCTGCTTTGGCGTCTCCACGATTGCTATCGTGGTGAAGCAAAACTCGTAGAAGTGAAAGGCCCCAGGGATCGACTTTCAGAGCAACAACGTGCGTGGCTGCTGTTCCTGATGGACTCCGGCTTCAATGTTGAGGTGTGCAAGGTAACCCCTGCCCCTTCAGAAACATGACACTATCGCTGGCCTGTGCCAGATTTCACTCAGAAATGTGAACGCCAAAGATCCCTGAAGTTAGTATGAGTGAAATGATTGGCCCTGAGACAACCTATTATTTATCAATTATCATCCGCTTTGAGGATCCTCTCAACTGCGGATGCCTTCTTTCATATATTGATGTATGATGAGTGTTGGATCATGGAGCAGGCAAACAATGTATGCCTGCTGACTAGTGTAATGTTATCTGTGTTGAT
>JAOYMZ010069431.1:0-12317 GCA_025802335.1 Pinguicula primuliflora
TTTATCATGAGAACTAGCGTTAATTGATAGGTCGTAAATTAGAAGATAACCACCTAGAAGTGGGGAACCCTATGGCCATTGAGGTGAACTAATAACCTTTGCATGTTTAGGATACCCGACATTAATTATGTGTATTTGAATGAAACTACAACCCTGTACTCATTTTTCCCATCAATCCTTCTCTAGATATTCTCGTCCTTTTTTGTCGTTTCTTTTTAGTTGGCTTATTTAGTTGTTCTTTAGTCGTTAGAAATCACCCCATGAAATCCCCCCAATTTAATTACTTTTTTAATTGCTTTATTTTGAATCAGTAATTAGTAAGATAGTAGTATAAGTCAACCTACACCGAGTCCTTGAGAGATTTGACCTCGGGGGTGTATTTTATACGCTTACGAGTTATTTATTTGATCACGCACTACAACGAGATCAGCCCTCTATATTTTACATGTCTCACAATCATGTTGAGTGGATGTCTGATTGTATTTTGTGTTCTTATCATCATCCCTCTTGGCCGGTTGCCTTCGCCACTGTGTATTGGCATCTTTGGTTAAATCGGAACGAAGAAATTTTCCAAGGGAAGCGGCAATATCCCTGGAGTATTGCAACTGCCATTTGTGCTTTTTTCAAGGAATTGCAATATGTGCAGAATTCTGCACGGACACTAACTCTGAACACTGGCCGTAGAACCGAGCGTGACAATGATGTGAATGTTGTTCCAGTCTTCTCCTCTGACCTCATTCTCATGGTGGATGCGGCTGTTTGCAGATTTTCAGGTGCGGCAGGTTATGGTGCGGTCCTCCAGGATAGAAATCATAGATGGGTGGCTGGATTCAGTCGTCATTTAGGTGTGTGTTTGGTGGTCACGGGCAAGCTATGGGCATTATTCCATGGACTTAAGTTGCTGGGTGATCATCTCCAAGGTTCGGTCACAGTCTTTTCTGACTCCAAGGTGGCTATAGACTTGATTCGTGGTAGTAGAAAGGATCTGCGGAATTGTGAATTGGTGCGACTCATACAAGTATTAATGGAACTATCTTGCGGGTGCACCCTTTCCTACATCATGAGATGGGCCATTGCTGATGCAGATGTTCTAGCCAAGAGGGGTCTTTCTATTCCTTCACATTCGGTGTTGATCTTTGATGATGATCCGTATGACGCATCTGATGGTAGGATGGCCAGTGCAATCTGAAGACAGGCATCTCAGTTGTCCGGAGATCCTATGATTGCGCACAATAGGTCTATGCATTCTGGAGGTGGCAATTTGGTTAGTTCCAGTTCGCAGCAGGTAGAGGGGGTGGATGGATCCGTCAATTTGGCAAGCTTTAGTCGAGACTTGGATAGATGTTCTGACCATGCGAGGGTGGTAACAGGAAATCAGAGGCGACGGGTTACTTTAGCGGACTTTTTCTCTGTACGTTTTTTTGAACCACACTGATCTGAAAGTCTGTAATATACGCTTGGCATTTTTGCCTCTATTATATTAAAAAAAAATATTGCTCGTTAATTTATATTGCTCGTGCTTCCAAAAATAGGAGTAAATCTCGACCTTTCAAAAAGCGGGAGTATGTAATCCCGCTATTTGGTAAAGCGGACATTATTAATAACTTTAATAACGGTAGTTAGAAACTACCACCTTTTGGGATTTAGACGCTCGCTTTTTGGAAGTCCGGGACCCCCTCTTTTTATACTCCGACCCCCTTTCTTCTTCCCCATACATTCTCGCACCCTAATTCCGACACCAAGAAATAAGATTGTCACATCCATGAAGAGTTCTTCGTCAACAACTTCAATCCCTGACTCTCACAACGGGAATTATAGAATTCGACTCTAACAACAAAATGCTAAAGCAACACAACGCAAAAGAGCATGTGACATTTGCGTTGATTGGCTTGTCGGTCGTAACAAATCAATTGGAATCAAGCGAGAGACGTTATCTTTGGCGATTGGTTATCTAGACCGTTATTTATCGGAAAATAACATCGATAGACTGATGTTCACATAGTTGGGCTCGCTTGTTTGATGTTGGAAAATAAGAACAACGAGGAGGATGAGCCGTTGGAATTTAACGTTTTTATGGCACTGACCGATGATTCAATTACAAGGCAAGATTTCATTTGTTTGGAATGAGAGATTTTACGTGTTGTAGAATTAAACCTCAAGCTACAAACGTGTCACCACTTCCTCGTCACGTACCTCTATGCTATAAGGGAAGGTAAGGCAATCACGACAACGATATCGGAACAGGAGAATATGTCATTCCTCCTCTCGGAGATAGCACTTGCCTTGTACGAGATGCTCCAGTTTTCGCCATCAAAGTTGGCAACCTCGGCAGTCTTTCTAGCGAGATACACTCTGAATCCAATGAGGAAGCCATGGAGCGTGACACTGCAGCACAACTCGTACCTTAAGGCGGCCGAGTTTCGAGATTGTGTTTGGTATCTGCATAGAATGTGGTTTCGTAGTGTAGAGTAGATGAAAGAGATTAGGAAGAAATACGGCAGCATTGATCTCAGCGCCATGCCGACAATGTAGCCAACAACTGAGTTGTTCGTTTGATGAATTGTACTCGCGTGTAGTAATGTGTATGCCTCTTTTTTTAATAAATTTTTATTGAAAATTGAGTGTTTGGTAGATAAACAAAGCTTTAATAGTGCTACACTAATCTTCTTTGTCTTTTGTTCTTCCTCATTGGCTGTTCTTCCTCATCTTCAGAATCTTAAACAATCACACCAACGTCCTCATTTTCTTCATCTGCCGAGTCATTTATGACTTGCTGAACCTCATCCTCATCCTTAACAGAAATGTACGCCGGGTCATTTAGATATGAATAGAGTCTGGTCCAGCCGTTGGGGGATTTAAAGTTATCAACCCATAGAACATCTTTTTTTATCTTCAGAATCTTTAATAATCTCACCTATATCATCAGAATCAGGTCTCGGAAGACACTCTAAGCGCATATTTAGATCAAAACGAGCTTAGGCCTCTTTATTGGTGCCGAAATTAGGGTGCGTGCAAGAATGAATGGGAAAGAAAAAATGGGGTTGAAGTATAAAAAATGGGGGTCCCAGCCTTCCAAAAAGCAGTTGTCTAAATCCCGCTCTTTAGGAGGGCAGTAGTTTCTAACTACCGTCATTAACACCATTAATGACGCCCATTTTTACCAAAGAGTGGGATTATGTACTCTCACTTTTTGGAAGGCTGGGATTTACTCCCAGTTTTTTGGAAGCACATGCGATGTTAATTTACAAAACTTGGGCCGACACTATGGCACAAAAAATTTGCCCTAGAAAACGTCTACTCAGCAATAACACGAGCCCCATTTGCGCTAAAAGTCTAATCTTTGTATCTGTGGTTTCACTTATAGAGATCTTCGATGAAGGTGTCGGCCAACAACTGTGGGGACAACGTCACAGGCATTAAGAATGATTGTCGAACAGAAAACGTCGTAGGTCGAGAAATTGAGTAGGGGCGATGACTCAAGTGGACATCTTGTAGGGTGCCACTTGAATCCAAAGAAGAAGATGATGAAAAAAAGAAAAATATGACGACTGAAATGTCTGGAGTAATCCCTGCAGCGACTATTGAGTCGCAACTGTCTACTGCGGATACCGAGGAGCAACTCTCCCAGGGTAGTATTAAGCTCAGTCTGTTATACCTGATAGAGGGTGTGATCCTAAAAAGTGACGTCTATGCCCTTGCTGTGACATTTTCAATGCCAATCCATAGGACAGTAAATCTTGCGTGAAGATAACAAAGAGCGTGGTATAAAAACTCTCCATACAAAGTAAACTGAAGCATCAAAGAGAAGGATGAGAAAAAACTCCAAACAGTTGATGAAGAGACTTACACCCTGAGAGGTTTGCAGTTTGCTTTACATGTAAGTGGTTTATCGTTATGTATGTTCTCACGTGCATATTTTATAACGTGAAGATTTACCTAAGATGTATGTGCACTTCCTTTAAATAGATTTGGGCGTTGGAGGAAATTTCCAAGCTCATGAAGTTGTGTTTTCAAGTTCATGAAGTTGTGTGGTAGCGTATTGATGGAAGCAGATGAGGTTTCTTAGAAGCCTGAACTGAAAGTGCTGTTATGCGATGGCAAGTCAAGAACAAATCATTGATATTTTGTGCAGTGAGAGAAGATTTAGGAACCTCAGTCTGAGTACATCACGTATGAAGAGATGCACCCAGTCTGCGTATACATAGTCATGCACGACGCTTATGTACGAGATCCGACAGTCCATCTGGAATTCTTGACTATGTGCAAATCGAGTACATCACGTATGTCGGGATAAACCCAGTCTGCGTATACGTGGCCATGCACGATACTCATGCACGGGATCCGACAATCGATTTGGGATTCTCAACTATACAGGGCCATGCATGATGCATAGTTTAATACTCATTTTCAATTTTCTTCCACATTGCATTATTTATCATATGCTAATACCTTAGAGGGGAAGATATTGGGATCTAGTATATGGAGGATATTGATTATGTGTCGGATGTTGAAGATAATCTAATAACTGTATTGCTGGAATTGTTCGGTGGTGGGATGTTCTTTACTGATGACTCCGACAAAGTGTACGACGATAACCCCCTCCTGGATATATGTAGATGATCGATCCACTGGGCCTGATCACAATGACTTGTCAGGACCCCAAAATCGTCCTACTAATCATTATCAACAGCCTGATCAGACTATTCACGGGAATGCATCGCTCGATCACTAGGATGAGCACACTCAGGAGTCAGATAAAATCAAGAAGACATTAGAAGAATTAACCAATAATGTGTGTGAATCTGATGCCCATATTTTTGCTCGTTTTGATATGATGAAATCAAGGGCGGATAAATGATATCAATTGCTGCATTCTGTGCATAGTTTGCTGAGGACGGTTACAGAGGCTTAACACAACGAGCAGAACCGGATGTCGGTGAAGAATTCTGAACTAAAAGTGAAACATCCAATAATTAGTGGAATGTAACCGAAAGTGAAGTCGAGGTATGACACCTAAGACACATCCATCATTGATATGTGGTGGTGCGTTTTGAATGAGCAAAATGTAACCGAAAGAGAAGTCGAGGATACGACACCTAAGACACATCCATCAATGGTATGCGGTGTTAACATTTTGGATGAGTGGAAGTACCCGAAAGAGAAGCTAGGGATACGACAACTAAGACACCTACATCATTGGTATACAGTGGTCACGTTTGGATGAAGAATAAAGATTACGATGATAAAAGTTTCACTGAAATGCAGCTTCTAAAATAAAAAACGAGCAAAAACTAATAATTGCAAGAGAAAATGGGGGCTTAGGCCAAAGGAGCACACAGACTTGATTGTTAGACGAGTTTCAAAGAGTAATAAGGGATACGATCCCAACTCGACTTTCACAGAAGAGATGAAAAACACACTGAATAATATCCGAGTGCGGTTGAATGTTGAGGACGGAAAGACGAAAGATATTCGGGGTGTCATGTTTATGTTTCAAGGAAAGGCTTTCATGCTCTTTTGAAAATTGATGTGTCCCTGGAGAAAATTGTAAGGTTCAATAAATTTAACTGCGGGTTCAAATTAAGCATTTTTCTAACCATTTTTTTCTTTCCATTTTATATCTTAGATCATTAAAAAATTCCTCTATCTGAGGGGAAGAGATCAGAAAAATAAGCTAGTGTGTTTCCACAAATTAAGGGACATGCTATGTCAAAATTTTATGGTACTGTCCGCAGAGGCAAAATATACAGAAATGTTAAGAAATCACTCATGGACCATGGGACGCCGTGCCTACCTGAATGGGAACCATCATGGTTGGATTGCGATGTAGCTTACATGCCTTGTAACATCCAAAACATGCATTGGGTGGCTACCATAATGGACTTACGAAAGGGAGAAATAGAATTTATTAACAACTAGCAAGATGCGTACAATGATCAGGATTTGAGAACATCTATAAGGCCATTGTGCACTCTCATGCCGAAAGTGATGACAACTTGGCAAACAGTCTTCAAGAGGAGTTGGGGCAAAAAATTTCCTCCCAACATGAAACAATGGTCATGGAAATGCGCAAGCGGTGTATCTTTTGACGTCAAGCCAGACATACACCCCATGTAAGTACATATCATATGAACAACAATGTTCTTATTGCTAGATGCTAACTAATAACTTGTATATTTTAATTTTTTATAAACAGTGTAAACATCGCTATCTATATGTGCAAAAACATAGAACTACATATGATGGGGGTCAGCGACAATTTAGGAAATTACATGAATCCTGATACAGTGTACCACTATAGGGAACTCTATGCCCCGTTGATTTTTCAAAATGAATTACCTATTTGATGATGCATGTAAAGACTTGATAATTTTTTATTAATTTTTTGTATTAATGAGTTATATCGACCGATGTGGGTGTATTGTAGCCACTATTCGGTCAGTATGTCATGTAGTTCCAATATGTGGAGACTTAACATTTTTTTTGTACTAATGATCTCCAGGGTGCCGCCTCCACCATTAACAAACTTTTCTGTGTTGCCTGCACCGCCAGCCAAGTCTCTACCACTGAAGCATATTCATTAGCCGCTGCCAGCCAAATGCCCATCAAAACCAGTGATGACGACGGTCTTGAAGCCCCTGCTTCCCCCACCATCCGAAATATATATCATCACCAGTGACGACGACGATGAATCTGAAGCTACTGCTGCCCCTGGCACGGATCCTGAAATACATATATTCTCTTCTAGTGATTTTTTGGTAATCTCTTCTAGTGATAACAATGGTGATAGTGTCGTCGCCTCCTAGTGATTCAATTTCGGAATCATATTTAGATTCCAGTATGGCTGATAGTGGTTGTTAGGCGTATTAAACTCATTTCTATTTTGGTGGGTTATAGGGGTAGTTTCGGGTGTCGGGATTACTTCGACACTGTAATTTGGTATCAATGCATACATTATGTATTAATCAATGATTTGATTTTTGTTTGATAATGAGTCAAAAACCAATACCAATCAAAATAACTTAGGTCAGGATGATGAATTTAAGAATAATTAATGGATCATGGCTGAAGTTTATGAATTTTGGGTATGGGACCAAATACCGACTTCAGGTTCACCGCATGTAGTTGCGTATACTGCATCCACCGAGGAATGAACGACAATGCTATTCTGGTTAGGTTAATGGAAAAAATAACACGGATCATCGGTCTTGTGTATAGGTCCCAAATGATCAATCCGCGTGAGTCGCGTCTGTGGCGTATGGAGTGTATAAAATGGCTCAGCTATTCAGACTACATGTATTTGAAAATTCAGACAGATCGTCGTTAGTTATAAAATTAGGGTATGAGGCCCGAATATTCTAACCGGGTTAGCCATGAATAGTCAGAATATTCACGACGACAGTCGTAAACACAACTACTGTATTCGGAGTACCTGGTTAACAATTAAAATAAATAAAATATAATAATTAATATATTAACTAAATAATGAGATGTATCTCACGATCACTTGTGTTGAAGGCTATGTGGGATTGAATTATATTATCATACGAGTAAATTGGAAACACAGAGGCTTCATTTTATTCCTAGTAGCAATACCTTGACTTGGAGATAAATCAATCATACATAATGCAATTAAATATTTTGCCTGCAGTTGTAACCTACAGAATGGGATAAAGAGTGTTGAGTTACATTTTAGGAAGATGAATTTAGCAATAATTAATGGATAATGGTTGTTTATGAATTTAAGGTATGAGGCTCGACTGCCGTATTAGGGATAACCACGGATAGTCGTGTATTTCTCATTATTGTTGTAGGGTTTAGGGCTCGAATTATCTACCCGGATTAACCGCATATAGACGAAATGTTTACGACTATAGTCGTAAACCCGACAATATATTCTTGGGTTACATAATTAAATAATAATAAAATCCAATTAATATATTGACTGAACTAAGACGTATTTATGGATGACATAATGAGATGTGTGTCGTTTTCATTTGTGCTAGAGACACTATGATGGATTTAATTATATTCTCATACGAGTAAATTTGAAATAAAAAGACTTATTATATTCTTAGTAGGAGTATCTTGACTTAGAGATAAATGAGTTATACATTGTTCAATTAAATGTTTCACCTGGAGTTGTAACCTTTGGATGAGGTAAAGAGTGATGTGTTATAGGTCATGAAGACGAATTTAAGAATAATAATTAATGGATCATGGTTGTTTATGAATTTAGGGTATGAGCTCGACTGACTTATACGGGTTAACTACAAATAGTCACGTATTTTTTGTCATTGTTCTAAGGTATAAGGCCCGAATAATCTACCCAGGTTAACCGTGTATGTGATGTTCACGACTACAGTCGTAAATCCAACAACATTCGTGTTACGTCAACTAGGAAGTGAAAAAAAAAACACGATCATCATTCGTGTGTTTAGAGCCCGAATAACTTATCCGAGTTTACCTCGTATGTACGTGATGGACTTGTCTATCAATACTATTCTGACGGGTTTATTCGGATTGCGTGTATGGTAAAAATCTGACGAATCATTGTTGTTTATGCAATTAGGGTATAGGAACTGAATGATCTACCTTGGTTATACGCATATAACCACAGTAATCACGACTGTAGTCGTAAACCCCACAATTGTTTTCATGGTACATGAATAAGTAATAAAAAAAATTCAATTAATATATTTTGCTAAACTAATATTGGAAACATGGTTGTTTATAAATTTAGGGTATGAGGCCGGGATAACGTATTTGGGTTCACTGTGGATAGTCACGTTTTGGCTACACAAAAATATAATGAATGGAATAACAGGCATGACAAAACTTGATTTTTCTAGACACGAGATGTGCCACATTGAATACTTATAGTCATGACATTTTGGACATGCGATGGCTGGATTGTTATCCTTCGCCCGAGATTACTCATTACATTATTCATATAAAGAACGAGTTTGTTTAATTTAACCGTGCACCTCTTTCTATATCTATATCTATATCTATATATAAAGAACGAGTTTGTTTAATTTAACCGTGCACCTCTTTCTTTCATTTCACATTCCACGACATCCATTATGACAGATAATATGGGCCCCATCGTCCTTGAGATGCTCAGGTCACTTGCTTCAATAACGAAGGGAATTGTCGATATAGCCGACATCGTCCTAATTGCCTACGCCGCAGGTGGAGCCACTCCGACGTTGTGGACCAACTTTCAGATAATGACGATTTGAAATGCTTTGCCACCAGCATGGCGTCCATTGCCGCCGATGCCTTGATTTTTTCTGCTGCCCTTCATATCATAGCCGATATCCAACTTCCCTCCAACATTGATCTTGTTGTAATGGGCAACCTTGCCGCAAGTGTCGCTGACGTACATGGTACCATTTTCATCGCAGTTACCAAACTACTAGTCAGCCGTTCCGACGTAACACTTTCTGCTTTATGGGTTGCCGCGCGTGACCTTGCCGGTATCACCGGTTATCTCGAGGACAAAGTAGTTGTGCTTAAATAAGACAGTTAGTTATTTTATTTGGTCTTTTGTCAATTTTTGTTATTTTGTCATGGGTATGATATGTTGATTTATAATGTTATGCCTCTAGATTGTTCAACTTAAAGTTTTACAATAAAAATTAACCTCAGATTGCATTTTGTTTAAACATGCACAATGAATAACTTAAAACATGTCAAATCCTAAAGATAAATCGACATGCTTAAAGGTACTGTTATCGATAACTACCATCATGAACTTACCAAAAAAAAGATAACTATCATCATGACTCATGAAGAAATCTTATCGCTTAGATAAAAGTACTCGGCATATGAATATTACTACTTTACTATTATTGATGCATTATCCTGTCGAGATTGATATGGAATCGTATCTTCACGACAATCGAATCACACCTGAAACGTCTGCTTCGATAGAAGTGCTGACTTATTTTATTGTAAAATAGTCAATTGTATAATTTAATTTTATTATAATTTAAATATATAAAATAACATTGCGACCATCGAGGTCATAACGGTCCGACATTCCGAAAACAATACTTGAATCTGTTATTTCTATCGATACGGTTAAAGACTACAATACATTCTTGTTAGCGGGATATTCCTGACTTGTCAATACGGTGTCATCATCAGCATTACACTCTTACATGTCTTCGCATAATATCCGAGAGTATCACACTTATTGCAATACTTTTTTGCGCCTCTTCTGTTTTTCACCGGTCGATAGGATACATGAATTTCTTGGTCTTCCTCTCTTCTTGTCCTTAATCTTTGGGGGTAACACTTTCTTTATCAAAACCATGTCGGGAATGACATAGTGTGCTAGCATTGTGGCCGGATATATCGTTTCGCGATATGCTTCCAACGCATACCGCTTTGTGTAGTACGGCGAGATAAGGTTGTACATACTAATACCGATTCTATTGGCTGCTACAAATGCATACACACATGGTGATTCATCTATAATAAACTCCATGCAATCGCACGACTTTGTAGAAATGTTCACCATGGCAGACACATTATCACGTGTTGAGACTTGATACTCATGTTTATTGAGCTAATTGACAATCAATTTGTTGGCTTTCGATCAGTAATCCCTGAACTGAGCTTCCCGGAAAGTTGAGAGTGCATTTTTTTCCAGAAGCAGCTTGGTGACGTCTCTCATTCCACCATTGTGATATTTTTGTGTTACTACATCCACTAGGGCAATAATGAGGTATTCACCTAACATTGTGTTTATTGATTCGGTCAGGTTTGTCATCGTGCTGTTATACCTGTGTCGTGGATAGTGTCTCCTGGCCCATCTCGGATGACCAGTGTCCATTTCAAGGTAGTTGACTAACAAAGGATACTTTGACGCGATTTCTGCCATGCAACTATCAAATTCTTCGGCCTTGTACGCACGGACAACTTTCAAGTACGATCCCATGATGCTTCCACACTTAAATTTATACTTTAAGTTTTGCCTGAGGCCATGCAAATACGTCGTGATGGGCATTCTGGAAAACATCTCTGATCGTTGCTTGAATGCTTTGCGCCCAGTCTGGTATTATCGCCAGATCATCGGTTTCGCTAATGATGTCTTTCAATCTCGAGAGAGAACTACGTCCACGAAAGTGTACTCTCTAAATCAACGATTCCTCAGTCGAGTGGGAAGCACTTGGCTTCACCATACTGTGCTATGGAAACCAACATAATTCCCCTTTATTTACCTTTAAAAAAGGTGGCATCAATCCCAACCACTTTCCTCATGAAGGCATAACCCTTTATCGATGCCCTAAAAACAATAATTGAATTTGTTATTTCCATCAACTCATATATGATTTACGGTCCTTGGATTCAACCGTCCGAGGTAATACATGCGGGATGGAAGTCTGCGGAAGTTTTTGTCTGGCGAACCTCAAATGATTTCTTGACCATGTATCCTCCCCCACCAAGATTTATCATAATTTACTTGTACTCCCAAGTTCGTGCGAATAAGTGTCTATATTGCTTTCAGAACAGATTCCTTCCCAACACCAAAAAATTGAGGAGCAATAAATTTCTTTATCACGACATGCGTTGCCTGGCAAAGGTTTGCATTTCTATACACGCAAGAACAACTATGATCATCACAGTAAGTTTGGATTGTAAAATATGATGACTACTATCACAAATTTTTGCCCCTCAGATCTCCCATTTGTTTTTTGGATCGACGCAACATGTGAGGATCAAAGACTTGTCGGATTTGTGTACCTGAAGTTCAAAATTACCTCGAAGTGTAGTGACCCGCAGTTTCTTTATCGAGTGATCTTTAGAGTCGTAATATTGACCTATATGGATGTCTGATCCATCCCCAAACGTATCAACGGATGGTTGTATTAACGCATCACATGTTAATACTTGCTCAGACTCATTTAACTCATCCAGAGGCTAAGACTCGTGTATCGGATCATCGGTTCGCTTTGTGTCGTTTATAGGTTCATTGTTTAGCTCGTTCTCCTATTCAATGAAACTCGAATTTGGAACTATAAATGGACTAGGACGTACTTGCCTCGCATCCTGACTTTGGCTTGTAAGATCCAAATTTCGACATACTGACAATTTTATTCCAGCGTGTGGTGGGCTCTCTTGCACACCACACATCGGGGGGGGGGGGGGGAGCATCCAGAGTGTTCTGATTTTGAATTATCATCATAAGACCGAAGTAGTCGACTTCGCAAATTCCATCAACTTGCGCGCCATCCGGGTTCTCTTTAGGACACAAAATAACTTTCAATGTGTGTCTCGTGGAACTCTCGCTCTCACGTTGGCTT
>JAOYMZ010069442.1:0-12313 GCA_025802335.1 Pinguicula primuliflora
AATACATAATTATATTACATATATGCTCAACGTTGGAATTAAATCCAACTATGTTGAGAATAATCCCAACATGAAGTGGATAGTATGTTTGTCATTGGTGGGTTATAGAGAAGTCAATTTTAAATGCAGGGTGGGGGAAGTGTAAGGAACGAATATTCAAATATGATTTTGTTATCGTGTGTGGAAAATACGATCATGAGGCAATTGATAGTTTTTTGGGGATAAGGAAGTTATGTAAAAATATTATCGTGGCTTGGTTGAGAAATTCCATTATATGCATATGAGTACTGAGCTAACAAATATCATCGTTATACAAGGACTTAGGTGTTCATATGGTTGTTGCTGTTAACTAGACTATCATATATACTTAACTACTTGACCTACCTTTCATATGGTGGTAGCCTCTAAATAGATTTCGAATTAGTTCACCATAGTATAAACCTCACACGTGAACGAGCTTCCGCCCTTCCTTACATCTCTTGGGTAGGGAAATCCTCACCCCTAGTTGGTGAGGCATTTCAGGTAACCATAAAACCTGGGGCTGAGTCGTGGCTAGAGGGAAATTATTTTGAGTTTCGAGACCATATGGGAGATATGCTATGAGGTCTGCAAGTTTCGAGGATGAAACTTTTAATTAAGGGAGGGGGAGAATATAAGATACGTAATTGTTTTTGGAATTTATACCATAAAGATTAAAAACCCGGGTAAGAGACACGAGGGAATAATTAATAAAAGGTTAAACCTTACCCTTTTATTGTGAGCTAAGACCAATGGGCCGAGAATAATAAAGGAAAGAGGTCCACTTGTTTTCCTTCCTTCTAATAGTTCCCGCATGGAAAGGGAAATAATTTGGTCTCCTCATCATTTTCACTTCTGGGAAGAAATAAGATGGTGATTTGCTAAATATTGGCTAAGGAAGAAACCCTAATTGGACTCCTCTAAGCAAGGATAGTATTGAGCTGAGGGCAACTGGATCTCACCACTGAATCATTCAATGTCTCTGGTAAGATCCATTGATGGCTGAGGCCAGGGAGGCAATAGTGGACTTGGATTGAAATTGGAGAGATTCGAATCAAACGAGCAATTATACTTCGAAGGACAAGGGGGTTGAGGATTACAGTCGTGGTGCATCGAATCGGCTATGAGGTTTTGTTTATGGAATTGCATGTGTCGCGTGTTTGATGGGGAGTTTATGTAATCAATTACATGCCATGAAGTGATTATGCTTAAGGGGAGTGGTGCATGCATTGGTAGAGGTGTTTGTAATGTTATGTTTCATCTATGCATGTTATGAACGTGATTGTTATGGTGGTTAGGTGAGTAGTGTGAAAATAAAGCGAATGTGATTAGTTGCAGACATAAATGGAAGTAAGAAAAGTAATTAATTGTATTAGTAGTTAAGGGCGATTACCATCAAAGTAATGATTACCTACTGGGTCCTTGTGGCTCACGAACCTATATGTTTATTTTCTTCCAGAGTTGGGACAATGCTGATTCGGAAGGGGTTTGATTGCGAATCAAAAAGTACCTTTATTTCTGCTTGTCACGAGTCGGCTATGTAGTCTTGGAGTTGGATTTGTATTTGACTGTTTGGGCTTGTCCCTTGTTATTTGATTTCATGTATTGAGCTTGGACCCCTTTTATGCTATATGGGTGGATTTGAAGTATTAATGTCGAGTAATTATTAATTGAGACATGATTATTTTATTTTTCTTTGTTAATTGGGCTTGGGTATAACTCAGAAGCTATACTGCCATAACGAACCCCTCTTAGTCCATTTGAAGAGATTTGGATTCGTTACATGTAGAGTCGCCTGTATAGCTGATGCTTCAACTTGGGTTACCTTGGGTGACAATAATATGCTTGATTTGGTTGCACTGACCTTCTGTCCTGTATGACCAAAGTCTGTGTTGTTGTTGCTTCAGCAAAAACAACAACATCGTCTGTGAACATCACATGTGGGAACGGGAAACCCAATTTACCTAGGAGCATGGGTTTCCATTACCCACCTGCAACTCGTGCATTGATCAGATGTGATATCCTTTCTAAGCATAGGACGAAGAGGTAGGGGAGATGGGATCCCCTACCTGAATTCCCATTGTGGTGAGAACAAGTCTCCTAGTTCTTCGTTCCATAGGACTTGTAGCGAGCCGCTGCTGAGCGAGCTCATAAGTAGTCGTATGAAGGGTTGCAGCAGTCCAGCTTCCTTCATTGTATCTTCAATAAACCACCATTGTAGCCGATTGAATGCATTTTCTAGATCTACTTTGATGGCCATCCAATTCTTCCCTTTTTTCCAGTGGAGGAGTTCGTGAAGGGCCTCTGAGGTGGTGACTATATCGTCCACAATACTCATTCCTTTAAAGAAACTTGTTTGTGTGGGTAAGGTGAGTTGTCACATAGCCTGGCAGAGGCGGTTGGCGAGGATCTTGGTGACAAACATTGCACTTACATTCAATAATGTTATTAGCAAAAATCACTTGGTCTTGCAGAAGGTTTGATCTTTGGTAGAAGCGCAACGGTTCCCTTTTTAAGACGGGGTCCATTGTTTGTTTTCTGAATGTGGCTTGCGCCATTGTTACTACTGAAGCATACACTATGTCCCAGTTATGTTGATAGAATCTTTCGGTCCTGCAGCCTTCAGTAGTCCCATGTCGAATACGACCCAATGGATTTCCTCCTTTATTACCTCATGCTCGAGAGTAGAGATGGTCACCCCATCAAGCCGCGAGATAGCATTTACTATAGGGTAGTGATCGGTGGGTATCTACCTTGCTCTTGGTATAGGTGCTTGAAAAAGTTTGAAATCTTAGCATTTATATGCACACCCTTTGTCGTCCATTCTCCCCAACTCAGTTTCAAGCTACTGACTCTGCTGACCAATTTCTTGATGTGGTGTAGCATATGAAATGTCTTTATGTTCTAATCACCTTGCACGGACCAGAAAGCCTTTCGATTCAGGAGTTTAAGCTCATACTCCTCAGAAAGTACTTGGTCCACATCACGACACAGTTTATCTTAAAGCTTATCAATTTCCCTCGTCCGGTTGGGACAAGTGATTGTTTGAGTTCCCTCAATTCGCCCAAGGAATCGTCGTTTTTGTTTGTTTAGGTCTCCAAAGATTACTTTCCACTCACCGATATTTCCATTTAAACTAAACCGATATTTCCATTTAACCGATCAATATTTCCAATGTTTGTTTTAACCATATGTCCCATTGTAGGTGTAGCTCCCAACAGATAAGATAGTGGAATTGATCGCTCTGCTCGGCTCATTTTTGTGCAGGGTGGAGCGTGGTATTGAGAGCGCAATGATCAGACCAGACTCTGGCGGTGTATGTCACAGTGATAGTATTGAAGTAGACACCTGCCTTTCCGTACATAACACTCGCTTCCAAGTGAATTTTGGTCCGGAGAAGCCAGCATCCGATAACTAAGCCTCTCTGATGAAATTCCAAAAATTAGGATAGCTCGTTGATGGTTGACCGCCCGTTTCTTTAGAAGAAACGACGAACACATTAAATCTCTCATGAGGATCCAGTGCAAGTTGATGCCTTTGGATAGTTCAAGCAAATCCTCCCATAATGCCCTTCTGACAATGGACTGCAGGCTGCCATAAATTGTGGTACAAAAGAACAAGGACTGATCGGAGCAAGATATTATTGTGTGTAGGAACTGCCAATCGTTCTTAATAACCTTCACATTGAAGCCTCATCCCCACAATAACCCGATGCCTTCGAAGAATCCGACCGCTTCAATCATGTGAGAGAAGGGGAACCCAGTGGCATGGATGATTCTATCACCATCATCCCCACCTATTTTTGGCTCCAATATCATGGTGATGTCCACTTTGTAGAGCTGCAGGAAGAAGATTAGAGTAGAAAGTAATGGGAATTAGCCATACCTTGGCAATTCCAGCACAGAGTTGTGGCAGCCATTAAAATAGTTTGCTGGAATTTACTTTTGTAAGATTATATATCCAGCGAGTCATCCACCATGGGGCTAGAGAACTCCATCTTATGTTCAGCGGTTGTGGACTCCAGTGGTACACCGCTGGTATCACTGTTGGTGCCCATCAATGTATCAGGGATGAATTTAGGAGCCTCCTCCTTGATTAGCGTGGTGAGGACCATGGTGAGAGGGGATCCAGGGGTGGGTTGAATTTCAGATGACCGTGAGATCCTACGTAAGAACCTCTTCCACTGTCCAGGAGGTGGGTCTTGGGATTTGTCATAATCTTTTGGATGTAGATGTGGGATATTCACCTTCTCTTGGTGTTCAGGTAGTTCGTCTGTAGGCGTAGAGATACGTGGTGTCGGTATAGACTTCTCTGGTACTTGGGTGAATGAATCTGCAGCATATGTGTGGAGGGCTCGTAAGGGCCTGGAGTTTTCATTGATCTCTCCCTGTTTGTTTAGATTGTCTTTGCATCTCACCCATACAGGTTTAGGAGCTGTCTCATTTTTACGCCACTTGTTAGCAATTGATATTGGGGGTTGCACTCTGGGTGATTCGGTGTCTTCCATTTTTTGTGATAAGGCCTTGTTCTTCGATTGGAAGGACTACCCCCACCGCATTCTAAGGTCCGAACTCGAACATGTTGTTGGTTCCCTTTTTTTGCAGCGGAATTGGGAGAGTCTTCCTCTGTGTGGCAGTCGTTGAATACGTCAAAGTGTGATGATGTAGGAATTCGTTTATTCACTTTTGCTGACGTGGTCGTTGCTTACCCATACTTATTGACTGGTTGTTTAAAAATTCTTGTGCCAGTAGGCGCGTGGGTAAACGACGGATAACGTCCTTTCTTCTATGCAATTAGCCAGGGTCCATGTGCAGACAGAGAAGGTCGTCGACCGTTAGTCTGTTGCAAGGCGCCTGATGATTCTGCTTTGTTCTCCTGACTGTTGGTGCGCTCGTGGGTCGAGGGTCCCTTTTCAAGCCTTTCATCAACGGTTATCTATTGTGGTGGTTCATACGGCGGGGGCCACCTTCGTTCCTTCAGCCACTGGTGGGGTGTTCTTTGGGATTATGCAGACCTCTTTCTGGTAACCATAGCGGCTGTAGTTGTAGCTGATGTTATAGAATTCCTCGTCTTGAATTTTGTATCGTACGTCGTCAATGAGTAGTGTGAGGATGAGGGGCTGGCCTAGGTTGATTTTAACTACAATAAGGGCATATCGGCCCCTTTATAAGTTCCTGTTTAGAGCTTATTTTACACCTTATTTTACATCATTTTACGTCTCTAACACTTAGATTATGGACTAAATCATGCTCATTTGCCTTAGATTGGAGAAAGGACCACAAGATCACACTTCGGTGCATTTGCAGCCTTTTTGTGCATATTATGGCATGAATTGTGGATATTGGACTCAAGGTGCAAAGAAGAACCAAGATGTGGCACAAAAGATCAACTCAAAGCCTTGGATGCAATTCTACAAGAAGAACTCTCGGCCAAAGTCTACATCTTCCAACAAAAAGCTACATTTTGCACAAGTCTTTTGGAGGGAAACTCAAATCATCCAAAAGCCAAAAGGAGGGGTAGTAAGGTCTATTCCCACATCCTTAATCATTCGGACAAGGGTTAATACACACGTAAAAAGAGAGATACACACACAGCAAGGCAAAAAGACAGGAGGAAGGCAAGAAGAGGAGCTGGAGCGACATTGTGAAGAAATCATCCATTCGGACAAAGGGGGAACATTCTTCTTCTTTTAATTTGTTGCTATGGCTTTGTTTTGTACTGAATTTGTTAACTGTCAAGCTCATGCTTCAATCATGAGCTAATTTCCCGTGGCTTGGGGTTAGGTTGAGCCTCACTATGTAAACACATTTCGAATTATTCATGTATCAAATGTCCTACCTTGTTTATTTCATATGAATGTGCTTGATTTGCTTGTGAATGAGTTCTAGTGCACGAGTCCTTCATTTATGTAGGTGAATCTTCCCGGAAACTAGATCACAAGGGTAGACTCCGATACAGGGCACACTAACACCATCGCCCTTGCGGTCTTTACTCCTAACTCTTGGTGCCACAATAAAAATAGTCACATTTATGAGCTCAAAGTCACCAATATACGACTGGTGGAGGCAAAGCTCAGTGAAATCCACTTGTTGAGGTCTAGAGTAGCCACTATCTTGACTGCATTTGAGTCTTGTGGTGTGAACAAAAGAAGCGAAGCTTTAGTGCATGAATGAGTAAATGTGTTGAAAGTGAGGCAGGATACCTTGCCTTGAGTTATTCCCTAACCATGTCATGTTACCTTGCTATTTCATTCACTTGAGATTGTTGTTATCCTCAATTGATCACTGGTTCTTTTGCTTTAGTTAGTCTAGTTGCATTTTAATCCATTCAAATTTATGCTAGTAGTTTAGAACTCAAAATGATGTTTGGTTACTCTGAAAGTGCTTATGAATTGAACATGCTAAGGACCTAATCCTTTGGGAGATGACCCTTACTTTCTTGTAAGGTTTACTACTTGCATGACTGTGTATGCTTGCACATTGTGTGACATATATTTGTCCCGTCAAGTTTTTGGCCCCGTTGCTGGGGAGTAGCTTCCCTTTACATACTTAGTTTGTAAGATAATCTTTGTTAACTGTTTTTATTCAGTTTATTGAAGCTCATCTTGCTTACTGCTTTGTTGTTTCTTGTAGTTTATGATACCAGGAGTTGGTGCTGATCATAGCTCACTAGGACAAAGAGAGAGCAGGGAGTTGAGAGCTAGGAAGAGATATTTGAAAGGATTGTTAGAATTTACAAGTTATAATCTAGCAAGGATAGCTAAGCTAGAATCGGAAGTTTTTGGTTTTGCTCAAAACTGTGAGCGACCAGAGAGCTTTGAAGTGGAAACTGTGGGAGAAAGTGAGTTTGGGTCTGAACTTCATTCATCAGAACCAAGCACACCAGAAGAGATGGAGGTAGCTCCTAATCCTGATGACAGACCTCTAGAATTCTTTGCCATTCTTGAAGCCATTGCTATTCCACCTACAATCCGAAGGCCACCCATGATTGCTCATAACTTTGAGATTAAACTCTCGACTATAGACTTATTACAGCAGCATTCTACGTATGGAGGTGCTGAGTCCAGTAATTTCTGCACTCATGTTGATGCTTTTCTAGAAATTTGTAACACTCTTAAGGTACAAGGTGCTGATCAAGAAGCCATCCGACTGAGGTTATTCCCTTTTTCATTGAAGGATCGAGCAAGAAAATGGCTGTATAGCAAGCCACTTGATTCCATTCAGACTTGGGAGGGGTTGAGAAAGGCTTTTCTCACCCATTTCTTTCGCCAAAGTAGAACAGCTCGGATCATGAATGAAATTCAAACATTCAAGGAGATGCCTTAAGAAACAATTTATAAAGTGTGGGAAAGATTCAAGAGCCTGTTGAGGAGCTGCCCGAATAATGGATTGGAACACTGGAAAAAATCCAATCCTTTTATTTTGGATTGGATCAAAGCACAAGAAGAGATGTGGATGCAGCTGCAAGAGGGTTATTTATGCAGAAATCTTACAACCAAATCTGCACTCTGATGGAGAGCTTTGCCCAGAATTGCTACAGATGGTCTACGGAGAGATTGAACCAAAGAGGATCTCAGCAAGTCCTGAGTACAAGCTAGAATGACACAATGGCTGCAGCATTGAGTGCCCTCACTGCTCAGGTGGCACAGTTTCCACCTAATCATCAACAGCAAGCATAGGTCAGACCCGTGGCAGCAATAAAACAGTCTCCTCCTCAAACTTATGCAGTGACCAACTTGTGAGATATGTGGAGTACTTGGCCACCATTTCAGTCATTGCAAGGAACCCTCTCCTTCTGATGTTGAGCAATTGAATTATATTCAGCAACAAAGGTTTCAGAACAATGGGTATCAGAACAATTACTGAAGGAATGATGCTCCTGGTTTTTTGTGGAGTAATCCTCAGGGTGCACTGAATGCACATCTGTTTCAGCCTCCAGCTCCCAGAGCTCAGTATCAGGGAGTAATTGATCCATCGAGTAGTCAGAATAATCAGACAACCTTTCTTCAAGAGATGCAGAAGAAAATTGAGGAAATGGTTCAACAAATGGCAAAACAAAGTCTGAATTTCAATGCAAAGGTGGAAGCAAGCCTCCAGAGCCAGCAAGCGATGATCCAAGGTCAACAACTTTCAATCCAGAGCCAGCAAGTGACTCTGCAGAAGTTGGAAAGTACCATAGGATAGCTGGCCTCACAGATACAGGAAAGTCAGAAGGGTACACTTCCTTCTTTCACTGGAAACAACCCTAGGGAGAGCTGTAATGTTGTGTCTTTGAGGTCAGGAAGAAGATTTGGTGGATGGCAGCCCCCATCTCAAGTGAGGAGATCATCTGATCCTGAGAAGGCGAAAGTTGAAGGATCAGGTACAAATTCAACGAGGGAGAGACAAGACCAGAAGGAAATGATGGAAGATTTTACAAAAATGACAGTATGGGCAGACAACAGAACACCCCGTGTTATAGCATCAAACAGCTCCATCCTACATGACCCAAAGCCATCACCCAAAAGAAAGAATCCAGGAATAGTTACTCTCCCCATATTCATTGAAGGCTTAGATATTGAAAGGGCAGTGTGTGACTCACGCCTTATTCTCTTGCACAGAGGATAGAATTGAATGATCTAGAGCCAGGCAGTAGTTGCATCTTGGAAATGGCAGATAAGTCCCTCAGAAAGTCAAAGGGGGTGATCAAGGATGTACAGGTTTATGTGGAGAATTTACTATTTTTGGTGGATTTCACCGTTCTTGAAATGGAAGAAGACTCTCGCATGCCTCTTCTCCTTAGAAGACCCTTTCTCGCGACTAGTGGAGCAATCCTTGACATGGCAAAGGGGGAACTTACAGTTAGTGTTGGGAAACTTGAAGTCACATTTGATGTGTACCCCTAACGGAACCAATCAAAGAGGGATCGTCACAAATTAAAGGAGAAATAAGAAGATCTTCCTGATGAGGCAGATAGCTCAGGAAAAATAGAATATGAGCTGTTGAAAGGGATGGATGATTACTACATCCAACATTTTATGAAAATGAAAGCTAAGTGCATGAAGTACAAATACTTGTGGAAGGGTGCTCTAGCGACATCAATTGGGAGGTTCCTACAAGCACTGAATTCCCCTAGTGAATCCAGTGCGAGATGTCCACCATCACGTAGCTCTGACCAAGGTCTGGGAAAGATAATTGATGTAGAGCTGTTGGAGAGACAGAACCCCAGAACCCTGAGCTTGAAAATGAAAGCAGAAAATGGAAATCAGGCCGAAGGGATGAATACAAAATTGAGAGCTAAAAGGGGAAGGAAAAGATGATAGAAACTGGTGAAGATTTCACTCAATATCTGATGCGTCCACAGGATGAGGATGCAAAAGCAAAAAAATTGATGAAAAACCATCTTGGAAGTTCTGGAGAAGCAATACTCCAACACATGCAGGAATGTATCCTAAATCGCCTGTAAGATCTCCTGCCTAACCCTGAAGAAGACATGGACATTGGAAATATAATTGATGAGGTGCTGATAATTGAGTAGGAGAAGAACCCTCCCATCAAGAAAAGCAAGACTAGATGGACAAGAGATTTGCACGGCTAAAGGCAAGGAGAGAAAAGAAGCGTACATCAAAGAAAGAATAGCAGGAGCAAGAAGTCTATCTCAAGACTCTAAACTTAGAGCTGCATTGGAGGCAACCCATGACTGGTAACCTTTAGAATTCTGTTTTAAAATTTTAAGTTTATCTGACTTGTTCTTTTGAGAGAGTGCAGTATATAGCCATGTTTTGAGACAGCAAAAGGGTGCAACACCCCCTGAACAGCCGTGAAACAAGAAGATTGAATCCACTTCCCCGAGGACTGGACAAAGTAAGAATCAGCACATCCCAGGTTGTATTGCTTCATTCCTTTGCTTCCCTATTTTCATGATCTGCCTATGCTTGAGGACAAGCATTAGTTTAAGTGTGGATTGGAGGGGTGAAGCATTCCTCTGCTCATTATTCTATCTTGCTGGTTTGTTGCTGAATCTTTGCACTTTTGAGCCTTATCGGGATTCACAGCTTATCATTATGCCTATCATACATCCCCATTGTTAATTGAGACCTATGCATGTTATTCTCACTATGGCCTGATAGTTATTGATGCAATATTTGAGTGTGAAAGCTAGGTTCTTCATTGGTTTGAATGGAAAGTAGTGCATGAGTTGAGCAGTGTTGGAAATTGAGTTTCCTGATCAATTTTTATGAGGGAAGTGAGTGAAACATCTTCTGGTTTGGCTTGAGTGAGTGGATCTCAGTTACTTATGCCCCTCACATGCGCTGATCAGACAACTAGCTCAAAGCTCAAAAGAACAAGCTCCTGAAATGGAAAAGAAGAGAAAAAGCTTGATCATGAAAAAGAAAGAAGATCCTGAGTCCTTAAGACAAATGAAGAAGAAGCACTCTCATACTGATCAAAAGGAGGACCAGAACCCACATACAAAGCAACAAAAGCTGTGGAGCAAATCCACAAAGCAATTTCAGAGGAAGAAAAGATGAGTTAGAAATCAAACTTCAAGTTTCAAAGAAGAATCCAAAAAATAGTTTGTACAAGAGAAGATGAGGAGTTGGGGGCATTGTGTCATTAGATCTCTCGTTCAAGTTAGACATCAAAAAAATGTCCACATTCATGTATGCCAAATGTGAGAGGCTATTAATTTTGTCCAACTCCATCTAGAGAGGAGCCTTCACCCAAATACTGTCCCAAAAGAATGAGCAAGATGGAGTTGAGGCTCAACTTGAGACAAACTGCAAGACTTGTGCACTAGGATATGAGGGAGAGAATGAAGAGCTTAGTGATCCCTAGAGAAACAAAGATAATCCGAAAATGGCATATTGGAAGATGCTAAGAATCATGTACTCACGGGATTGTTTTGATGATGCATTGATCTTTCTCACCCTCCTATGCACAGATTCTGACTTGTGCACACATTCTGGCATCTTACCTCTAGCTCTTGATCATTTGGGTTATGACAGTCCATTGAGTTGCTTGCACTTAGCCATTTTGTCTAGCTAGACACATCTTCACCGTGCATGGTACTTTTCTTGATTCATATCTTTCATGCACATATGCTTCATAGATTTCATCTCTAGTTGTTTATCTTAGTATATGCTTGAGGACAAGCATAGTTTAAGTGTGGAGGGGTGATAAGCCCCTGTTTGGAGCTTATTTTACACCTTATTTTACATCATTTTACGCCTGTAACACTTAGATTATGGACTAAATCATGCTAATTTGCCTTAGATTGGAGAAAAGGACCACAAGATCACACTTTGGTGATTTTCACCCTTTTTGTGCATATTATGGCATGAATTGTGGATATTGAACTCAAAGTGCAAAGAAAAACCAAGATGTGGCACAAAAAATCAACTCAAAGCCTTGGATGCAATTCTATAAGAAGAACTCTCGGCTAAAGTCTACATCTTCCAACAAAAAGCTACATTTTGCACAAGTCTTTTGGAGGGAAACTCAAATCATCCAAAAGCCAAAAAAGGGGTAGGAAGGTCAATTCCCACATCCTTAATCATTCGGACATGGGTTAATACACCCAAAAAAAGAGAAATACACACTCAGCAAGGCAAAAAGACAGGAGGAAAGCAGGAAGAGGAGCTCAAGCGACATTGTGAAGAAATCATCCATTCAGACAAAGGGAGAACCTTCTTCTTATTCTAATTTGTTTTGTGCTGAATCAAAATAGTTACCGAGGATACCAGTCAGTCTTTCACAATGGCTGAATGTTAAAATAATGTCCCATAAGCTGGTATGGGCCACCTTTGAGTACTGCGGTATAGTCCTCAATTCCATCCAATCTAAGTAGGGTGTAGCCGTCTGTCAGGTCCATTAGGAGGATATTCCCATTCGGTGTCCAAAGCTCCATTACTTTCTGATAGAGAGTTCGGTAGTTAAAGCTCCTGCCCAGCGGCTTGAGGATGAGGCTGAACTCTAGATTCTCTGTAATGTGTTGATGAACCTATTCTAAAAAAGTGATGGAAGGCAGACCATTAATGATATTGTGTGAAACGTCCTTCTCCGTAATTGTAATTGGTTTGGGGTACAGACCCTGAAAGAAAATGTGTGGATTTTGAACCTTCTGTCCCTTGAGGGATCTGTCTATAAAGCCCTGTTTTGCGCAAGGTGCTTTTGATTTTAATTGTGCTTATAAGCACCTTTTAAAATAAAATAAGTGTTTTGCGTAATACAAGTACCAGTGCTTGTGCTTTTTTTTACAACCTCTCTCTTCTTAAAAATAAGCACCTCATGAGATGCTTTTTTTCCTTCTTAAA
>JAOYMZ010069453.1:0-12312 GCA_025802335.1 Pinguicula primuliflora
ATATATACATCCAATTCATAAACATAACATAAAAGTAATCAACAAAAGATCACTTTTAGAACACAAAACTAACACAATACACCATAGCCCTGAGTTGTTCCTCTTATTCGTGATCATCACTAGGATTTATGAGTTGTTTGGTTCGAGTGTTATGACAGCATTTGAGCTATACTCTCTTAACTTCTAATTGTAATTAGTTTTATTTAATTTTACTTAGTAGTTTGTTAGATAAAACTCCTTAAATTTTAAGTTACTTTGATAGGTGTTGTGAATTGATTGCATGTTGATGAGTCCCTCCTGTGGATCTGACCCCTGCTCCCAACAGTGTATTATAACTTGACAGTGTACACTTGCACGCCCATCACTACCCATGAGAGCCCCTTTGTAAAAGGATCCACCATGTTCTTCTCGAATCTCACAAAGTTGAGAGCAATCACTCTATTCTTCTAAAGTTGCTTAATCACTCTATGTCGAAGTAGAATATGTCTCTTCTTCCTATTGTAGACACTGTTCTTAGCAACCCTAATAGCTGCATGTGAATCACAACGTATAGATAAAGGAGAAGTCTTTTCCCCCAACATTGGTAGATCAGCCAGTAGAATCCTCAACCACTCGGCCTCCTGTCCAGCCAACTCAACTACAATAAGTTCTGACTCTATGCTAGAACGAGCGATACAAGTTTGCTTTGCAGACTTCCAAGATATGACACCTCCACCAAGAGTGAAGACGTATCCACTAGTAGAGCTCACCTCATCATTGTCAGTAACCCAATTCGTGTCACAGTATCCTTCCAGCACCTCAAGCAATCGACCATAATGCAAGCACCAATCCATGGTACCTCTCAGATACCTGAGAAGACGACGTAGAGCAGTCCAATGCTCATCACTAGGACTATGAGTGTATTGACTCAGCTGGCTCACGGCATAAACAATATCAGGATGAGTGTAGTTCATGAGAAACATAATACTCACAATGACTCTCGTATACTCTTCTTGGAATACCACCACACTCATGTTCTTCCTCATATAAGCTGGCGAGTCATATGGAGTCTGTGTAGGTTCTACATCATAATGATCAGATTTCTGAAACAGCTTCTCGATGTAGTGAGAATGACATAAGGTAATCCCATTCGGGGTTCTTGAAATCTTCACCCCAAAATCATATCTGCTTCGCCCAGGTCCTTCATCTCGAACTTAGATGATTGAAAACCCTTAGTAACATCAATAGCCTATATGCTTCTGCTGAAGATCAACATATCATCAACGTCCAAACATATGATCGCATAGTCTGCTCCAACCATCTTCGAGTAGACACAAGAGTCAGAAATGTTCACTACATATCCATCACTAATTATGGTAGAGTTAAACTTCTCATACCACTGTAAAGGAACTTATTTCAGACCATAGAGGGACTTCACAAGTCGACACACCTTGTCTTCTTGTTCTGGAACAACAAATCCCTCAAGTTCGGTCATGCAAATCTCCTCATCCATATCTCCATTCAGAAATGCAGTCTTAACATCCATCTGATGAATAAACAGGTTATGCAGATAAGCTAATGCAATCAGAACTCTAATCGTCCCAACGTTCGTCACAGGAGAAGTAGTGTTTAAAAAGTCAATCCTTTCCTTCTGAGTGAATCCTCTCGTCACAAGTTTTGCCTTGATTCGTTCAATAGACCACCAGGTCTCATTCTCTTCTTGAGGATCCACTTGCAGGTGATCGGCTTACATCCTCTAGTAGATCCACTAGTTTCCATGTTCTATTGTCAATCAAAGAGTCAAACTCACTCTTAATTGCCTCCTTCCAGAAGCTAGCATCAACTGATTGAACTGCTTTAGCATAGGTTTGAGGATCATCACCTATCATATAAGCACACAATTGATCCAAGCTTGATGTGTTGGAGGTTTAAACTTCAGTCATGCATGATGTGATAAAGTCGAGTCCAAAGGTAGACTCAATTCTTTTCTTCTTACTTCTTCTTATCTCGTCAACACGTGGTGCAGTACACACAGCCATTACCGACGGACTCAGCTCTTTAGGGATACTTCCAGCAGTAGACTCATGTGTGCCACCTTTCCTAAAAGGAAAGATGTCCTCGAAAAACTCAACATACCTTGATTCTGAAATAATGCGTTCGCTCAACACCATGAATCTATAGGCAATAAAGGCATAATCATACGTCTTCGTTCCAATAGTGGTCTTCCTAATATCAGGAACTTTCACTTTCGCCAAACATCCCTAAACACGAAATAACTCAAATTCGGTGCATAACCCCTCCAAAATTCATATGGAGTCTAGTCCAACTTCTTGTGAGGCACACGATTTAGTATGTGGCAGACTGTTAGGACTGCCTCCCCCCACATATTGTTAGATAATCCAAAGCTTAATAGCATTGCATTCATCATGTCCTTGTGAGTCCTGTTAATTCCCTCAGCTATACCATTCTGTTGAGTTGTGCGAGAAACACTTACCTCATACATAATCCCATTCTTCTCACAATTTTTTTTCAATGGTATAGAACCATATTTGTCTCCTCTATCAGACCTTAATCTCGTAATCTTTCGATCTAACTGATTTTCTACTTCGGGCTTGTACTTCATAAAAGCATCTTCAACTTCATATTTAGATTTCAACAACTTCACTCTGCACTATCTTGAATGGTCATCAATAAATGTCACATAATAATGATGACCATTTCTACTCCTTGTACTTTTGAAATTCACGAAATCAGAGTGTATTAGCTCGAGGAGTTCGGTTTGTCTTTCAGTGACTATCTTGAAGGACTTTTTGGGGTGGTTAGCTTCTACACAAATACCACATTTCGAAAATCCAGTTGTGTCCACTGAGTGTATCAAGGACTTATTTCTTAATCTCATCATGGAACCCACATTCACGTGTCATAGTCTTCTATGCCAAAGATCAACAGACTCAACCATATAAACAGAAGCAGATACTTTGTTAGATTCATTAGAAGATACATTCAGAATAAATAATCTCTGACTATAATATCCCTTTCCTATGAACTTTCCACCATAAGTGAGTACTAGCTTATCAGCTTCAATCACTTTCTTAACCCAAGCTTTGTTGAGGAGATCACCAAAGACTATGTTGCGGCATAGTTACGAAACATACAGAACATCATTGAGGGTCAGGGTCTTCCCAGAAGTGAGCTTCCACAACACTAACACCAAATGTGCTAGAGTTTTCCATGTAACAATGTTGACCTTGTGTTGCTTCTTGAACCTTGTGAAAGAGCTCTTTGTTGGTGCAGAAGTGTCTGTTTGCTCCAGTATCCACAATCCAATTAACTTTGTTCTCGATCAGGTTGACTTCACTTCTCATTGTTGTGATCATATCATTACCATCCTCATCCCCATCTTGGTCACCCTCTTCAATCAGATTGGCTTGAGGTCCAGGTCCACGAATTCCCTTCTTTGCCAAGTGTTTATGCTTTGGACATTGGCATGACTTGTGACCTGGGACATTGCATAGGAAGCAGATCAGCTTGGCTGTTGACATCTGAATTCTTGGCAATTTCTTTTTTCCTAGTCATGGCTTGGTGTGGGGGCAATCATTCGATCGTTTTGCTCCAAATTGCGGTTCGATGTAGGGATGTTATGTCTCAGTGAGATGAGCATTAGAGTAATCAACAAGGCCAGAATGATGCTTATCTTTCAGACGATTTGCTTCTTTAGTTCTCATATGACTAATAAGTTCTTTTAGAGTTAGATCTCTCTTCTTGTGCTTGAGATGATTTCTATAGTCAGCTGGACGGTGGAAAACATTCAAGCAAGACATTGGCCTGGAACACTTCAGAGATTTTCATTCTTTCATTGATGAAGTCGGTGCACAAGTTCTCATAGGTGTACACTTGATCCATGAATGGCTTATCCTCGTCTATCCTATAGGCGAGTCACTTTTTGACGACGTATTTATTTTTTCCTGCATCGTCAGAACCATATTTCTTCTCTAGGGAATCCCAGACTACTTTTGCGGATTTGAACACCACGAACAAATTTAACAAGTTGTTGACCAAGTGATTGAGGAGATGTCCACTAAAAGTTTTATTGTCCTTCTCGTATTTCTTGATGTATCGGAAATAGCATCACGTTTTGCTGTCTCATCCGCGTTCAGGGCACCAAGATGAACTAGAGGTGGTAACCCAGGCATATTTTCGAGTAACAAATAATCTGCATCTAGAGCCTAAAAAATATCAATAACTTCTGAGACCAACGTTTAAAATTGCTTCCATCAAGAAGTTCTAATTTTGACAAATAAGGAACATATCGAAAGGTAAACACCAAGATAATTTGCAGTATATAAAATTGCTTTCAAATTGTTGGTCAAATAGAAAAAATTATCGAATACGAGAACTTATTGATTTTCTTTTTCAAACTGTGTCGTGGAAGCGCGCGTGCATTACCTCGAAAGCGATTTTAGCACCACTGTGGTGCTAATGGTCACTACGTTGATCACTCCCGAAGGTTACCATAGTCACCTCGTTCACACAAGAACTTCATGTTCAGAGGTTGAAGAGAGACACACGTTGGAGCCCTTGCTCAAAGAGAACTCGAGTGAAGAGAAGACAATATATGTGGATTGCTAATTGCACGTATATTTTTCGAACTCAACAAGGGGCTGTATTTATAGATGAAATTTTCAAGTGTTAGACTCCCATTATAACACGGTCACCCATGATCTCTAGTGTTCGGAAAACTCCATCCAAAATCGCGCATGTTTATCCACATTTAATTCATATATATCCAATATATTTCTTCTTCTCGAAGGAAAAGTAATTGCCTAGAACAATATTAATCTTGATTAATATTGTTTTGGGCCAAAATTAATGATGGGCTTCGGAGCAGAGCATCGGCCCAGACCGTCACACTCACACACACACGCGACCGACCAAATCGACGGCGGCGACGGCGAGCACGCGCTTGGGCATAACTATCTCCTCACAAGCACTACATAACCCACTTGTAGGGAAATGTATATAGACCCCTCATTTTCATTTCTCCAAACCGACGTGGGACAAAAATTAAGCCTTTACAAGGTATTTCTCCAACAAAACAATTTACCTATAAAAAAAAAGTTTAAGTTCAAATTTGTAAAATCACTCAAATTTGTTTTGACGGAATTCTCCTCTTTGATTTGAACAACTGTTGAGCTTGTTTGTAATTGCACACGTTCTGTAAGGTCATTCTGTATTTGCCACTTAGTTGTGGTTTTTTTGTAAGTAAGTTTTGATTTTTATTTATATATTAGACATAAATCGTGTATTCTATGAATTTACGAGTGTTCCCCCTTTCAGGGATCAAAGTGTGTGCAGTAAGTTACATTTGGCATTGTGAGATTAGTGTAACAGGTGGGCCTATATTCAACATCTTTATGTGAGCCCACTGATCGACGAATCCCGCTACGACGAAGGCACTGCACATTATGCAGTGAGGAACTCATTAGTCCCTTCTTCCCTCTTTCAACGCTTCTCAAAACAATGAATCGGTTTTCTCTCCCATATTCCAAAATATATCGCTGACTTCAGAAGGTGCTCGGCTTTCAGGAGTTACACAACTTGAGTTGGATCCTTTCCACAAAAGTGCCACTTTGTTGTGATGGACTGAAGATAGAAACTGGATGTTCGTTGGGCTGTAATGCATTTTTAATTAAAAATATTTGAATATTAATAATAATAAATTTAAATAAAAAACTATAAATAATAAATTTTAAGTAGATAATAATTAATCAAATATTAAATGGACTGGTTCAATGCACATATAAATGAATACAAAAATAAACACACAGTTTCAATTTTGGCTATTAGCATCGCCCATACTGAATTGGTCATACAATTGAAAAGCTTAAACATAACAGATCAAAAGCCTGTGTTTTAGTGATGTTCCGACGATTTCATCATCGGTAATTTCGTTTCACCATTGAAAAGCTTATACATAAATGAACCACACTTAGGGGGTGTTTGCAAGTTCTTGTGCTTATACAGAAGTAAGTTTTCAGAAGGTCTTTTGAAAAAAGGAACTTTCATTAAAAAACTAAAAAATGTTTGCAAAATATGCTTATCTACAGCAAAAGTCAAAATAAAGTGTTTGAACATTATCAATTTGAAAGTTACTTTTGCAAAATAAATTTAACAAATTACAAAAATAACCTTCTATTCAATTTACGACGGCTCTTTTCTCCTGTTTCTTTTCTTCTATCGCTCGCCGGCTCTTCTCTCTTCTCCAATCTCTGTTCTCTTATCGCCATCGCCGCCTGGAGGAAGCAAGGTGAATGCTTCATCAGATTCTTCAATATCTACAAATTCAGGCATCTTATAAAGCACTTCTAAGCATTTCAGTACCAGAAAGCTGAGAACAATGAAATGTTTGATAATCCGAAAGCTATTTTTATACAAACCGGTGGAGAAGAATTGAGGAATCGTTTTCCCCCCCAAAATTTATCGACAATTTTAGAAACAAGTAAAGACGACCGATTTCAATCCACCGAAGGAGATTGAAACAAGTATGGGTGACTGACTTGCTATTCAATCCACCGAAGGAGATACCGCCGTAGGAGCTTTTGGTCGTAGAGAGATTTTGATTTGTGAGAAACCCTTAGATTTTGGTCGTAGGAGCCGAGGTAGAGAAAAAAGGGTAGTTTAGGTATTATGAATTGTTTATAAGGGTAAAATTGTCTGAATTTTAAGATTTTAAGTATTTAGAAGTATGCCATCGCGAAAGTACTTCAAAAGCACCTCTAAAGGTGCTTCTGACTTTTAAGCTTTTTTTGACTTCTCTACCGCAAAAGGCACAAGTCAAAAGGCAAAAGAAAAAAACCGCAAACACTCAAACCAGACTTTTTTAACGCCAGAAGCCAAAAGCTCCTTTTCTATGGAACTTGCAAACACCTACTTAGGGTGTGTTTGTAAGAGCTTATGCTTTTGCAGAAGGACTTTTGAATGGAGAAAGTTAAAAAAAGAGCTTTGTAGAAAAGTTTGTATGTGTTTGCAAAAAAAACTCTGTCATTGAAAAAGTTTGTAGTGTTTGCAAATATTTTGTTGAAAGCAATTTATGGGTAATTATGTTATATTTTTGGGTTATATGTTTGTGGACAGGGGTAATTATGTCATATTTGAAGTTTGAGTTAATTTCAAAATTGTCACCGCAAAAAGCCTTTCAAAAGCCACCCCAACCTAACTTTTGACTTTTGGGCTTTTTTTAACTTTTTTGTAGACAAGTAGAAGTAAAAGCTCAGTAACCAAACACCCAAAAAACTGCTTTTGCTGTGGAAAAGTTAAAAGCTCCTGCAGAAAAGCTCTTGCAAACACCCACTTAGAGTGATTGATACATGTTCTAAAGGCATGAACACACTACATGCGTGCAATGCAATAAGCTGTTTCGAAATGGGCGATTTTCTGGACACGGTAATCTTTAAGTACCGAATGTTAGATTGCGAATAAATGTGTTATGTGCCGAATTTTAATCATGCCCGTCAGATCTAAGTGTTGGATCACAGTCTAGACGGTCATGATTAAAATTCCACACACAACTCATTTGTTCAGCACACAATGTTCGACATCGTAAATTTACTCTATAATATATAATATGAGACTTGTTCAATGTCATTTAGCTTTTTATTTAATATCTGGAAAATTAATTTTTATTAAACAAAATATTTATTGAATATAATAAATCCAAATACACTATAGTCTATAGAAGACCCAATACTACACATCAGACTCCGGCAAATGCTACAACAGCAATTATTCCACACAAGTTGCAAGACATCACGCGAACTCCACACCACCGCCGGTCAAGAACCCAATTCTGGGATCGGTAAACCGACGTATACGGCAGACAATAATCACAAAACATGCAAAGTAAATGTTCAAGTACGAAAGTAGAAAATAGAACCAAGTATTGGGAACATAGATTGTAGAAATGAAATCCTCTGGCATTGTGACGAACCAGCACACTTCATTTGGCACCCTTCTTGGCTGCAGCCTTGGTGACCTTCGCACCAGTTGGGTCCTTCTTCTCGACACTCTTGATAACACCAACAGCCACCGTCTGTCGCATGTCCCGTACAGCAAAACGACCGAGTGGTGGGTACTCGGCGAAAGTTTCCACCACCATTGGTTTGGTGGGAATCATCTTGACCAGACCTGCATCACCATTCTTCAAGAATTTGGGTTCCTTCTCAATCTCCTTACCAGACCGTCTGTCAATCTTGGTCACGAGTTCAGCAAACCTAACAGCGATGTGGGAGGTGTGGCAGTCCAGGACGGGGGCATAACCATTTCCAATCTGGCCAGGGTGATTCATGATGATGACCTGAGAAATGAAGCTGGCAGCTTCCTTAGCAGGATCATCCTTGGAGTTGGAGGCAACATAACCACGCTTCAGATCCTTGACAGCAACATTCTTCACGTTAAAGCCAACATTGTCACCGGGAAGTGCCTCCAGTAATGCTTCATGGTGCATCTCAACCGACTTCACTTCAGTTGTCAGACCAGTAGGGCCGAAGGTTACAACCATACCGGGCTTGATGATTCCAGTTTCCACACGACCAACAGGCACGGTACCGATACCACCAATTTTGTAGACATCCTGAAGAGGGAGACGCAGGGGCTTGTCCGAAGGTCTCTTGGGCTCGGAGATCATGTCAAGTGCCTCAAGGAGAGTGGGGCCCTTGTACCAATCAAGGTTTGTTGATCTCTCAATCATGTTGTCTCCCTCGAATCCAGAGATCGGGACAAATGGAATTTTATCTGGATTGTATCCAACCTTCTTGAGGTAGGAAGACACTTCCTTCACGATTTCGTCATACCTAGCCTTGGAGTATTTGGGTGTAGTAGCATCCATCTTGTTGCAACAACAAATCATTTGCCTGACACCAAGAGTGAAGGCAAGCAATGCATGCTCCCGAGTCTGTCCATCCTTGGAAATACCGGCTTCAAAACCACCCGTGGTGGAGTCAATGATAAGAACAGCACAGTCGGCCTGCGACGTGCCGGTAATCATGTTCTTGATAAAGTCACGATGTCCTGGAGCATCAATGACGGTGCAGTAGTACTTGGTGGTCTCAAACTTCCACAATGCTATATCAATGGTAATACCACGCTCCCTCTCAGCCTTCAACTTGTCAAGCACCCAAGCATACTTGAATGACCTCTTATTCATCTCAGCAGCCTCCTTCTCAAACCTTTCAATGACACGCTTGTCAATCCCTCCAAGCTTGTAGATCAAGTGACCAGTAGTGGTCGATTTCCCAGAGTCCACATGACCAATAACTACAATGTTGATATGAAATTTCTCCTTGCCCATGTTTCAAAGCTGGATCAATAAAGCAAGAAACTATCGCATTAAATATAGAGAACGATGTTTCGAATAGTCTGCTACATACAGATACAGAGTACACAGGAAAATAAAGAGAGACGACAAACACATAGCAATCGGTCATAGATTGAAAGATACATCGTATAAACACAAAGGCAATTAATAGCATATCTTATCAAACCTCTACCATCTTCAGATAAGCAGTTTGCTAAAATCTAAGCGAAATTCTCCTTCTGTAGCACACCAATCTGATTTGCGATTGTAAATCATGATCAACATTCAAATTAGCACGCTTAAAGACTGGCAATCAATATCAGATTAGCTACAGAAATGAAAAAAAAAATACTCTGATTCACGAACAAAAAAGCAATTAAATCATGTATTTCAAGAACAACAAAATTCCATCACTACAAAAGATATGTAAGCGCCAAAAGAGTAAGCATGAAAAAGAAACAAGCAAATCAAGACGAATCGGAAGATCATCATCAAACCTTCAGCAAAGGTATACTTTGAAGTTCGAACCGACAAAGATGACACCGCTGGTAGGAGAAGTCAATAGCGAAAAAACTGCGTGCGGTGCCGTCTGATCCGATCCACTGAATGGCGGTTTAAGAAGCAGGATGTCGAGTCGAGTGAAGGATTTCTCGCTATTGCCCTTATAATACTTGTCAACCAAGTAAACGGAGACACCGGTAACCTACAAAAATTTTCAAATAGAATCTTTATTCAGATTATTATGTTCATAATTCTAATTTTGACTATCTAATATGTGAATTTCAGAATTTTTCTTACACGATACATAGAATTCTTTTTTGGTGATATCGAATGTATTGTGGCAAACAAAAATATTATCGTGGCGAAAACCATTTTTTTCTAGTAGAAAATGTACTGTGCACTTAATTATTATTAATCCGAATAAAATTTTTAATTACCAAAAATGGAATAAAAAATCTCCAAAATAACAATCTCAAACGGGTGCGGGTTCCAACGACAGATCAGAGCAGCATTGGCGGACATATGAAGGACTTGAGGGGAACAGCTGAACCCCCAAGAAAAAAACCAAAAAAAATTAAGAAAAATATATGTATATTATATAATTTTTAAGTCAATATTAAATTTAATTATATGTATATTATTATATTAATTAGTTGTGCTGTTTTTTCGGGATAAGTTGTATCTTTATATATTTTTTTGCTAGTTTTGTAGTGTTTAATTCCAAATAAGATATTCTATTTTTGTCAGTACAGTTTGTGTGCTAGTAAACCGTTTTAAATTTATTACCTTAGAAATTAAATATAGTATCTTGTTGTGTGTAGATTTTATCCATTCATTTTTTTTTGCTTGTTTTGTCAATAATATCTTATATAGTTATGTTTAGTTTTGTGTAGTAAAATTTCAATTTTAAGGATGAAAAAATTATTTCCTAGAATTTGTTCTCAACCACATTCCGCCACTCTGAGCGGTGGGAGGAAGAGCACCGGATAGCGATGGCTGGCAATGACGATGGGCGGGAGAAGAGAGAGAAACCTAATATACTTAGAATGGGTACACCGGGGACAAGAAAGACAACAATGTCCACTGCTCTAGCTGAGGCGACCAATCTCCGGCATATTAACGTCGGCGACTTGGTGAAGGAGAAGAACCTTCATGAAGGTTGTTTAATGTGCTTTGCTGGCTGATTGATATTATTGTAAACACCTTCAATTTATACACACCTCCCCGCACCCCCTCACAAGCACACACACCAATATTGGTGTGTGTGTGTGGGTCCCACCTCGACAATATGTGAGAGGGTGCACAACCCTGAAGGTGCACTATATCGTTTTTGGAGTAATAGAGTGATGTTATAAGCACACCCCTTGCATTGAAATCTTGGGTTGGATTTTTCAAAACCAAATTGGTGCTGAGTGCTGACACCTCATAGAGAAGTGCGAGTTGCCTTATATCATTTTCGGGAGTAATAACTTCAGTTGTCTGCTGAATGTTTCCAGATATGATCAATTACAGTTTTTCCTAATTAATTCTTCAACCAAGATAAAAATTTTGGTGAAGGGGAGTTCATTAATGTTGTTTTTCACTGAACATTTTGGTTTCAATTTGCATTGTCCAGTGGTGTCCCAAGAGTAAATGCATAAATACGTAAAACGGGCGGATACAGACGTTTATCCGTATAACCCGCAAAAATTAAAACCCTTTATTTTTCTACATTCTACAATACAATTTTACTTACAAACGAACGAATAATACGATACGAGAATTCATAATACGATACTATCATCAATTCATCATCCATCCGACACCTTATCGCTCTGCTCGGGCTCGGGATATCCTTTGAATTGAAGTTAGAATTGCTGGAGGCGGAGCCAGTACAAAAAGGTATTGCCTCTTGCTACTTTGAAAGTCGAACTCGTAACAACTTAGGGTTAGGAATTAGGAGCTGAATTTTTGGAAATGGGGTTCGGAATTAGGAGCCAGTACAATATATCTATACCTTGTTTACGGATATGTTCATATTTTGTTCATATCTGAACTGAACATCTTATTTATTGAAGAGAGGAGATGAAGTTCATTTCCTGCTTCTTTGAGAGTAGTTATATTCGGCCAGTTTCACATTCTGATTTTTTTCTTTTTTAAATCAGGCGGATACGGGCTAAACGGGCTAAACTCGTATCCGTCCATCAAAAAAACAGTATAGAACGGACCGGACGAAAAAAAAACGGGTGGGCTTAGGCCCGCCCATTTTACAAAACGGTCCGGTCCGGGCTTCTACCCCCCAAATCGTTTATAAAAACAGGAGGGCGGGTCGCCTGTATGCCGAACACACACACGTGCTGTATGATCGATTAACTAAGGGTGCCATGAAAAGCGACATAAGGATCACAAAATTCTTCATGGTGTTGCTAATATTTTCCATAAGAATTTGAATGTATCAAACACCTCACACACATGGGTTGGGATGTTGATTGGGGGTGGGG
>JAOYMZ010069464.1:0-12312 GCA_025802335.1 Pinguicula primuliflora
GAATAATTATATCACATTTAAACTTCGAATTAATTTCAAAATTGCCACTGAGAAAAGCCATTCAAAAGCTACTCTCATGACTTTTAGCTTTTTTCTGACTTCTTTGTAGATAAGCCAAAGCAAAAGCTGATTTACCAAACACTGCAAAAACAGCTTATGCTGTAGAAAAGGCAAAAGGAACTGTGAAAAAGCTGTACAAAACACTGCTTAAATTACCTAGCTTAATTATTTGGGCTGTCGGCCCATTTATGTCCGAAGAATGAATGTATTATGAAATGGACTAGGCTCGGTTATGTGGGTTGTTGAAACTCAAATATAGGATTATTTCTGAAAAATCTTGCGTTTGTTTATAACATCAAAGTCGAAACCAATATGAAAATATGAGTTTAAAAAAAATTAATTCAAAAGTTTTCAATTGTTTTCAAATATCGTAAATAAAATGTAAGATCCATTTTTATATACATGATTTACATTGTTATGAGTATCACAAACATTTTATTAGGGAAAATTTCAACATGTAGGCACATTTTTAGGAATGTCCTGCCATAAATTTTGAAATTTAAAAATGTTTTCTAAGACAAAAAGTTACCCGCTCTAGATAATTAAGAGATTACTCGCTCCCGGAGCGAGTAAGTTTGTAAGTTTAATCCAAGTAATTAAGAATTTACTCACTCCGGGAACGAGTAAGTTTGTAAGTTTCAAATACATACACATTTTTACACACACTATTTTCTCTTTTGTCATATTTATTAATAATTATATTTTATGATTATCAACCCTACTGTTGCAAATACATTAGTGTGCCATTAGTCCTCATTCACATAACATGTGAAAGAAAGAAATGGGAAACATATTGATACCGCAATCTGGCAAGCGTGTGTAGCTTATCTGGAAAGAAAGAAATAGTATGAGATTTGACACTGATAGCATTGAAGATGTTGTCAAAGCAGTGTAGAGATTAGTTTGGACATGGCTTGAAGCTCACCAGCTCCATCCTCATGCAAGCACGATGACAGACTAGCTAATAGATCCGGACCCCCCCCCCCCTTTTTATCAGCGGGTCACTGGAAGGGGGCCTTCTAGCAGTAGTAAACCCTAGCATCATTCTCGCCGAATAACCGTCGACGCCGAGCTTATATACTATGTCTAATAACGCGGAGTGCTCCGACGGTGCTGCTACATCTCTGGGCGACAAAAATATGGAAAATGAGGAGCCTTGGACGACTGTGGGTCATCGGGGAAAGTCAGTGAAGAATGTAGACGAGACTCTGGGGAAGAACAACAAATCTATCAAACCTCTGTCAGCTTTCATTGCGAAAATTAGGGCAAACTCTGTGTCCTTACATGTGTCAAACTTCTCGGCTTCTTGGAAGGGGCAAGATTTGTGGAAATTCTTCGATTTGTATGCACAGGTAAGTGATGTTTTTGCTCTACCAAAAATGGAATTTAAGGGTAAAAGATATGCATTTGTGCGTTTTGTAAAAAACGCAAACTTGGATGAGATTATTGACAAGGTCAACGGGAATGAGGTAAAGAATTGTCGGCTCTATGTGAATAAAGCCAGGGTCGAGGAGGATGCCGGCCGATCGGCTAAAGCAAGGATGGAGGAAGGGAGCCAGATTCCTGTATCTTCCTCCTCCAGAAAGAACGTAGCTAGTGAGGAACCGTTGAAGGTAGTAAAATACACTCCAACACTGGAAGAGTCAAGTTGGTTGGATACCTGCCGTGTTGGCTTCCCTTCTCCTATTTTGGATATCCAAACCTTATGTAAGATACTGGAAGCTCAGGGTTATAACGGTAGCTCGGCTGTCAGGCTTGAGGGAGGAGAGATCTTACTGCGTTTAAATCTGCAGAAGATTAGACCAGATTACTCAGAGATTTTGAGACTAGACAACAGTTGTGTGTTAATAATTTGAGGCCCTGGAAAAATGTGGATGGAAAATTGATGAGGCCGGCATGGATCAGAGTTAGAAGTATCCCGTTGCACTGTTGGTCTACCTGCTTCTTCAATGAAGTATATTCTTCTCTAGGCACTGTGGTAAAAGTTGATGAGAATGGGAGAAGATGGTCTGAGCACAATTTTGAGCTAATCTGTATCCGACTTTTCACCCTCAATAATATCAGTTGATTTAGCTGCCATATCAGTTATGGGTTTTCTCATTTCCTCGTTCACAGTATATAGACCTAGATTATCCTCCAACTTAGGTTGCACTACCAAATCGACATTCAAGGGCAGCTCAGGTAGGGTATTTTCTGCTTCTTTTTGCTTATCATCAACTTTCTTCCATACTTTCCTAGGATTATTCCCCAAGGTAAGCCATTCTGAGGGAGGTAGGGACTTACTATGTCTAGACTTGGCATTCCAGGACCTTTTGCTAGCAGCCAACTCATCATCAATTTTTAACAGGAAGAAGCCACAGGAGAAGATATGGTTATGTCAAGAAAATGAAACTTTGAATACACCTGTGGGAACTAACACCCAAGAGAGTGACCCTTTTGGTATACAGTTCTATTTGAATCTCTCGCCAAAATTCCTGGACAAGGTAGTTGCAGGTTGTCCAGATTCTGTGTCCAGATCGCCTGAGAGACTGAAGCAACACACTTTGAGAATCCAGGAGCGATATAGTAGCCCGGATAGTAAAAATGAAGGGAAAAGCTCTGAGCTCCCTTCACCTAGTTCAGAGAATTCCTAATCTGAAGCGCACAAGACATGGATTCTGGCTCAAAAACTGGGAGTATCCTCTTTGGACCAGTTTGAAACCATCTCACGGTTGGAGCATCTAGAAAACTCGGCTTCAGAACTGCGAAAAAGTTTCTAACTAAATACACCAGATGCATATACTGTCATGGAATGTTTGTGGCCTCAGGGCACCTGAAAAAAGAAGAGCAGTTCTAGAACTTGTACATAAGCAAAAACCTGACGTAATATGTCTTCAAGAGACAAAATGGGAGTAGACTGTTATGAAAAAAATGAAAAGGCTCTGGCCGGACACTTATTTTGAATATTACCATAGAGATTCTGTGGGTCGATCTGGGGGTATTTTGTGCATCTGGAGAATAAGCAAGATGATTTTGACTAGTTCTCACTTTGAAGAAGGTTTTATCTCAGTTACTGGCTTATGGGGAAATGACAGGAAAGTGGTTCGAATTGTCACTGTTTATGCTCAGTCCTTGGTATCTGAGAAGAGAAGCCTATGGAATAGAATTGCAACACATTTATCAGACGAGCCAGTGATGCTCTATTGTGTGGTAGGTGATTTTAACGCAATGCGTACTGTTGAAGAAAGAATGGGTTCAACAAATGTGGCCAGAAGAGAAATGGATGACTTCAATCGCTTTATGGAGGAGGCAGAACTGATGGATTCCACTACAAAGGAAAAATTTTACTTGTGTGAATGGTAATGGACCGAGTCTAAGCAGAATTGATCATTTTCTACTCTCTGGTCAATGGTTAGAAACTTGGCCGTCAGTCTAACAGTATGCTCTAGCTCGGGGCCTCTCGGACCATACTCCTATTTTGTTGAAAGAAGAGAATATTAAATGGGGTCCAGAAAGCTTTGCAGTGTTGAACGCTTGGTGTATTGTTTCTGGTTTTAAAGATTATGTGAAGAAGGAATGGGAAGAGATACATCAAACGGGCTCAAAGGCCTACATTCTTCATCATAAGTTGAGAATTCTTCGAGACAAGCTGAGATTATGGAACAAATCAGTCTTTGGAAATATGGACAGGAACTTGGAGAAAATTCGGAATGAAATGGATAGACTGAACTTATTGGCAGAGGAAAGGAGTTTTACTGAGGGAGAAAATTCAGACAAAACTCATCTGAGAATTGAATTGAAGAAGGCCTTGCAGAGCAAAGAGAAAATGCTTTACCAGAAATCAAGGTCAAAGTGGATAAAGGAGGGAGATGAGAACAACAAGTATTTTAATGCAAGAGTAAAAAATAACAGACTATGCAATACGATCAGGGGATTGACAATTGGTGATAGCTGGAGTGTTGAAGTATCAGAAGTAAAGAATGCTATTAAAAGTAATTTTCAGCTACATTACTCAAGATGAATGGAGCCGTCCATCCCTGGATATCCCTCCAGACCACAGGCTTACAGTTGATGAAAATATCTATCTCACATCTCAATTTTTCAAAGAGGAAATCAGAGCTGCAGTATGGAGTTGTGCACCTATGAAAAGTCTGGGCCCCGACGGATTCAATTTCTACTTTCTGCAGAAGTTCTGGGATATTGTGAAACTGGACTTTATAAATTTTATTCAAGAGTACCATAGGGACTCTAGATTATCTAAAGGTCTGTCCAGTACTTGAATCACATTGGCTCCTAAAGTGGATAGTCCGCTAAAGCTAGATTAGTACCGTCCCATCTCCTTGGTAGGCATTCCATACAAGGTCCTGGCTAAATTACTGGCAAAAAGAATGAGTACAGTGATGCACAAAATCATTGACAGAGAGCAGACTGGCTTCATGAAGGGTTGCCAAATTCTGGATGGAGTCCTTATTGTGAATGAAGTGGTACATACCTATAAGAAGTCCAAGAAACCTCTGCTACTTCTTAAGGTAGACTTTACTAAAGCATTTGATTCGGTTAACTGGAAATACCTATTTGCTATGCTACGAAAGTTTGGTTTCTGTGAGCAATGGTTGAGATGGATAGAGGACTGTGTTTCTTTGGCCAGTGCAGCAGTTTTGGTTAATGGCAGCAGCTTAGGAGATTTCAAACTAAAAAGGGATCTCCGGCAAGGGAATGCTGTTTAAACAAGTGACATCACTGAACATGTTGAGAGGTGCAGTTGTAGGTGATGTTCACCTAAGTCATCTACAATATGCTGACAACATATTGTTGTTAGCAGAAGGTACGTGTGAAAATGCATTGGTTATCAAAAGAGTGTTGCAAATTTTTGAATTGATAAGTGGTCTCTCAGTGAACTTTAGCAAAAGCAATTTATATGGCCTGAATATGGCGTAGGGGAGCTGAGAAATGTAGCTGATCTGCTACATTGTGAAACTGGATCACTGTCGTTTATCCATCTTGGTCTGCCCATTGGGGATAATTCTGGGAAGATAAAGCAGTGGGAGCCTCTGATGAAGGACCTAAAAGGAAAGATAGTCAAGTGGGATACGAGGTTCCTAAATTTTGCTGGCAGACTTGTGCTGATAAAATCTTCGCTCATAAGATTGCTAGTGTATTACATGTCTATATTTAAGATGCCAAAGACAGTGATGCAGAGAATTGGAAAACTGTTAAGTAGCTTTCTGTGGAGGAGTTCATCCTTTAGGAGCAAACCTATTCAGTGGGTAAAGTGGCAGATTCTGTGTATGGAATAGAAATCTGGTGGTCTGGGTATTAGAGATACAGAGGCCATAAATGTCTCACTGTTATTTAAATGGCTATGGAGACTCAGAAATGAACTGGAAAGCCTCTGGGCAAAAATTATCAGCAAAAAATACCTGAAGCAGAATGGGCAACTAGTGGACTTATGCTGCTAACCATGCCTGATGGGGTCTCCAAATTCTGGTCAGATGTCTGGAAAATTATTGCAGAAGAGTCTTGGTTTCAACAGAATCTGAAGTTTAAACTGGGGAATGGAATGACAACCTCCTTCTGGAACTTGAACTGGTCCAATGAGGGTTGTTTATCAGTTAAGTATCAGGTCCTATATAAACTTGCTATCAACAAACAAGCATTGGTCAGGGACACAGTTATAGATCAGACACAAAATTCTTGGCAACTAAGGTTCAGGCGCCCTCTGCGGGAATGGGAAAATGAAAGGCTCATATCTTTGAAGAAATTTGTTTAAAAAAAGATGAAGATCTCACAGGAATCAGATGACTGGTACTGGGAGGATGGAGGAAGATTCACAGTTCAGTCTGCATATAGCTGAAGATGGCTGGGAAAAACTACTCCTCACGGTCATTATCACCGAATTCAGAGCTCCTGGTGCAAAATAGTTTCCAAAAGAATACAATGCTTTGTCTGGAGGCTGTTGCAAATAAAATCCCTACCATGGACAATATAAAGAAGAGGGGAGTTCAAGTCCAGCCTTCGCATGAACTATGTGTCTGGTGTGCCTTGGATTGTGAAACCGTAGAGCATCTTTTCTTTGACTGTGCACAAGCGGTAGAAACTTGGAACACTATAAGTTCATGGCTGGAAATTACTTATGTGTGAAAGCAAGGTCTGATCGAGTGTCTAAATGCTCATATTAGCAGGGTTAGAGGGCGCCGAGCAAAAGAGATTTGGTTAGCTATTTGGATGTCAGTTGTCTGGCATATATGGTGGGATCGCAACTCTATCAGATTCGACGAGGAAAGCATCCAAGATATAATTGAAAGGATTAAAATAGATGTCCGGTGTTGGCTCCAAGCTTATGATAAGATACCTCTGGCAGTCTCTTTATCAGACTGGCTTGTGGATCCGAATTTAACATTAGACATGCAGGTCATAGCAGTGTGACTGTATTACTAATTTATGGCAGGAAGCGAGAGATTCTGCATTCGTAAATTGTACATACATTTTTTTTCTTACAGCTGATCAAATAGGAAAAAACAAAAATTTTTACATAAAACCATCCTTCAAGGAGGCTCAAAAAACCAAGACCGATTGACGTTCAACTGGGGAGTATGACCTGCATACAGAAACCCGGGCTGGGAGGTGTACTGAGTCCCTGTCCCCACAATTTCACCCTCATCTGTGGTGGTGGTGGTTATAGATTGGCCACTGGAGGAGACTAGATTAGAAACCCCACTGGCAAGGTCCGTGGCAGAGAATGGCTCGCTCCGGAGGAAACGAATAGTACCAACCTCCATATTCAGTCCCCTTTTAGCCATATGATCTGCCAACACATTTTTCCGCTCGGGGGATAAACTGGAGCGCTGCACCGCGGCATTTGCTAAACAACAGCCTAATCCGGTGCACCATAGGTCCCAAGTAAGAATTATCAGTCTGCCCAACAAGCAGTGATACTGCCTCAAGACTATCCGTCATGATTTTAACATTGGATAGTTTCATGTTTAGGACTAGCTCCAGACCCTTGTGGATTGCCCATAGTTCGGCTTGCACAACTGAACAACAGCCTAGTTTTTCGGCAAAATCACACCTCCACCTGGCCGAGGAGTCTCTAAGAACACCTCCAATAGCAGCTATTAATGACTGGAAAATCACTGTCGCATCTACGGACAGGAGAAAGTCAAAAACGCGAGAAGGCTGAGCCATTGGCACTTCCGAATGCGAAGGCAGCCCCTGCAAGGCTCGGGAACGTCCTTGACTGCGCCCAAGGAGGCGATTAAACACCTTTTGGTTCTCATGATAGTGTGATGAAATGCTATTTATCAGCCCCATAGTATGTATCAGCTTTTGCTCAAAAATTGATAAGTTACTTGTTGTCCACAATTTCCACACAGAGATGGAAAAAAGGATTGGCCAAGTGACCACCTGATCCAAATGGTTCAGATTCGACTGGATCCAGTGCACCTGAGAATCACTAGTCCAAAAGTCAGATGGTAAGGAATGTCCTATAGCAGCCAGATCGGCCGGCTTTTGTGATAGTCCCTCAGCACATGTAGAATGGTTTCGGGATTGTCACAAAAATGGCAAAGAGGAGACGGAGCAATCTTCCTGCGGTAATGTTCTGCGTTTGTCCATAGACAATTACGAACTACCTTCCACAGGAAGAATTTGATGTCCTCCTGGAGACCTAGTTTCCAGATTGTGTCCCACAGGGGATTTTCTGGATTTAGCCGTGTGGAAACAATGTGAAGGAGAGCAGAGTTTGTAGAGAACTTCCCTGTTGTTGAAGCCCACCATGCTAACGTGTCCTCTTGCTCCGGCAGGTATATAATTGGCAAAATGCAGTCGACGATGGTGCCGGGCAGCCACTGTCTGAGTCTCACTTCATCCCACCCGGTAGCTGTCAGTCCAAAATCTGCAATAGAAAGCGTTAGTATATCATCTATAAGTTCAGAAAGGGAATGATCCGAAAGGGGGGAAGTGAATGGTCCCCAAACATCCATCCAGAAACGGATGCTGGTACCATTTCATACAACCCAAGAGCTCCCTAAAATGATGGTATCGAGCACGTTGAGCACTGCACGCCAGACATGCGAGCCCGACTTGTTCGGCCGTATTCGGAGTAATTCAATGCCCTTAAAACCATATTTTGCTTCGAACACTAGGATCCACAGACTGCATTTCCCCGACACGAGGTTCCAGGGGACTTTACAAATCAAAGCCCTGTTTGTGTCTCTATACTTGGAAAGTCCCAAACCACCTCTCTGCTTCGGCTGGCAACATTCATTCCAGCTAACTAGAGGCATACTCCTATGCATCTCAGATCCTCTCCAAAGAAAGGTACGAGTGGTTCTATCCATCTCTTCACATAAACTAATCGGCAGCAGCGCCGATTGCATCTGATAAACCAGAAGGGCATTTAGAATTGACTTACAAAGGACCAGTCTCCTGGCTAGTGAGATACCTTGCGGATTCCATTTCCGGGATCTGATTTTCATCTTCACAATTTGGGAAGCAAAGGTCTGCCGGCTAATCCTGCCATGTATAATGGGCACCCCAAGGTATGTACCTAGGTCAGAAACTCGTGGAATGCACAGGATGTTTTCAACTTCAGCCACAGTGCTCGAAAGTGTATTGGGAGATACCCAGAAGACGGATTTTTGAGCGTTGATGGTTTGGCCCGATGATCTACAAAATTGGTGAAGCACGTCGAGTACCATCCTAGCCTGGGACACGCTGTATTCAAGGAATAAGATCAGGTCGTCTGCGAATAAAAGATGGGAGAGCGGATACTTCACCCGTCCAAACTTGAGTGGCTTCCATCTCCCGGCGGATGTCGCTTGGTTGATAGCATGAGACAAACGAGCCATACATAAAATAAACAGGTATGGAGAGACAGGGTCGCCCTGACGCACCCCACACCTCGGTTTGAACACAGCTCCCCTGAGGTCTTCCCATAGTATCTGGGTAGAGCTGCTGTCCAAGGATGACATAATGACCTGAATCAGCAGCTCAGGAATTCTTGCCTCCACCAATGTATCATGTATAAAACTCCAGTCTAGCTTGTCAAAGGCCTTGGCCAAATCAATCTTGATAGCCATAAACCCTCGTTTTCCTTTGGCCGACCGCATAGAGTGTAAAGCCTCTTGAGAAGCTATGATGTTCTCCGTGATGTGCCGCCCCTGAATGAAACTTGACTGATTTTCAGGAATGAGGGCTGGCATGACAACTTTAAGTCTGTTGGCAATGATCTTAGTAACCACCTTGACACAAGTGTTAATCAAACTGATAGGCCTGAAGTGGTCAAAACTTTCAGGTTCTATCCGGAATGGAATGGAATAACCACCTTGATCTGGAATGGAAGGCTCGACTATTCTTGTTTCTATCCGAGATCCAACTGCTTCTGCCGTTTTGTTTTTTCAACATTTCCTCTTCGGTGAGAATTGTCTCTTACTCTTTCCTCAGGGACAACTCAAGATTATGCAGGAAGACTGAGTTCCTTCCTGCAAGTGCCCTCTGAATTCCTGCCAAACGACTAGATAACAGCCGCTTCTTCCGGAAAATATCCCCAAAAATCTCTGTCTTCCAACAATCCAGTTCTGAACTCAGATTGGTCAAGCTTCCCAGGAGGGAGTCTTCACGTTTCCAATGATCCTAAAACCAAGAATGCCAAGCACTGTGAAAGCACCAAGCATTAAGAAAATGAAAATAACATGTGTTTGTGGCCACCTGATCAGAGAGCAGAATCTGGACCAGCAGAGGCGAGTGATCAGAGGCAACCCGGGGGAGATGTGAAACCTTTATATCAGAACATGAACTGAGCATCAGTGAGTTGGCTAACGCCCAGTCAATATGTTCGTGACAGAGGCCTCTCCTCCAAGTAAAACGAGAACCAGTATAGTTCACCGATTCCAGCCCTGTGTTAACTAGACAGTCCCGAAAAGCAGCACAGCCCCGGGAAGGGCGACCGCCCATTTTGTCCTCTTCCGAGAGAAAGGCATTAAAATCTCCAAGCGCCAGCCACGGTAGGAAAGTGCCACCTGCAATGTCAACCATTCTCGGCCACAAATCCTTGTGGGTTAGGTGAACCATAAACAGCAGTAATATTAAAATGAAGGGAGATATATTGGACTGATAAATGTATGGTTTGCCAGTCATATGAGATAATTTCAACCGGCGTCACATCCTTCCAAAGGGTCCGAATCCCTCCAGAAAAACTGTGGGCTTCCACTCTAAAGGAGTGTCGAAACCCATGGCCGATGGACTTGCTAATTGAATCGGCCTTTGTCCCATGAACCCGAGGTTCAAGAATGAACAGCATATCGGGATTATGGGACTGTAAGGCAGTGTGTAAAGCAGAGATGGTTTTGGCATTTATAATGCCTTGGGCATTCCAAGAGTAAATTTTAATAGCCATAAAAATAAAGTGTATGAAAAGCGAGAAAGATAGAGGACTCACAGACTGTCTTCCATAAATTCCGGGTCCTCCATATCAGGTGGCATCGAAGAGGCGACAGTGGGTTCCTCAGCTTCCATCGAGTCCTCATGACTCTGATCCCCAGAACTCGGGTCATCCCTCCTAGAGGCTGCTCCCCCACCTGGATCAGTGACAATCTCCGGATCTTTGGCACTATCCTTAACTCCTGAAGGTTTAAGGATGTCGTGCTTCTTGATGTATATCCCGCGGAATTCAGGAGAGCTGGAGGGTAAACTCATGTTATACTGTCTCCTGGCATTGTGATCCTATTTTCCTGCAAGGGGGTGAGGTATTTCGACAGCCGAATGATTTGACTCCCCATCAGTTACAATAGATGGGGTCGCGGCCAGGGCTGGTACAACTGGGAAGGACTTTGACTGATTTTTTTGTTTCCTGTTTGAAGAAGACTTGGAATCAGGGCGAGAGGCAGTTGGAATACCAGTAGGGGAATGTGAGGGATCTGGGGAAACTGCCGAACTTTTCTCGGGGGCAGTGGACAACGATGAGAAGTAGGCCCATGTTGTTTTCTCTTCCCCTTGCCCTTGTTATTTGTTACCCTGTAGCTAAAATCGGTGGTATATGAGTTAGCCAAGTTCCCGGAGAGCTGTGACCCACCAGGGGGGAGAGATGTGCTCATGTCGGGACTGGGCACCATAGCAGAACTGGATGGTTCCCCAAAAGTCTTTGTGCTTGCATCCATAGGAATGGTCTCTGAAAGCTCCTGGTTTAGCACATCATAATGGCCTGAATGAGGATGAACATTCTGATTAAAGTTTCCATGCTGTGAAGGAGCTCGTGGTGTCCTGCGACCTCTCTTTTCAATGATAAGCCACGGGCCTGGCTTGGAATAGTCTGTCACAATGGGGGGAGGACTCGGTTTTGGAGCTGGGATTGTAGCCACAGCTGGACCACCCCCAGGTGCCCCATCCTTTTGAACCTCTGGTAACTCCTCCTCCAAGACATTGGCACCCTCTTTCTGATTCCCTGGTGATGCCTTTTTCGTTGGAGTAGATTCCAGTGTGAAAGAACACTGCTCTTTGGTACGACCATACCGAGCACATTCAAAGCAGATATCATGTAAATCCTCATAAGTAATAGGGTACAGAGTGCCATCAACTGTTACCGATAGTGTTAGGGGCTTCCGAAGATCTAACCGAAGAGCAATCCTGGCAAATAAGGCTCTCTCCTCAGCAATGGTGTGCGCATCTGCTTTGAGCCACCCCCCACCGATTTGGTAATTTCTTTGAGCAAGCTGTCGTAGAAGTACTGAGGCGGCAGGCCAGGTATCCGGATCCATGAAGCAACAGATTCCACATGGTCTGTCTTGGTATCAAAACTCGGATGCCAAGGAAAAACCCGAAGCGGCCGATTACCCAAAATATGAGGACCTTCAAAGAGGGCCTTTTTCATATCCTCGGCATCAGCAAATCGTAGTAGAAAGAAACCGTCAGCCAGATCTACTAGCTTGATGCCCCCCTTTGGTTGCCAAATAATATTGAGTTTGGTTTTGAGGGACTGATAACCGATGTTATTTCCGAGTGGTCGAACAATCAGAGTATTCACCATATTAGCCGCGATTTGTACCTGAATGTTGTCCTTGAACGTCACCGTAGGTCTGGAGCCGTTGTGACCGTGGATGACATCATCCGCCTGGACCTCAATTGCTGCCCGCTCGGGAACAGGTTCCTCACCCAGGAAGGATTTGTAAGGCGGTTTAGCCGCTCCTTGAAAGAGAGATTGAGAGCCAAAATCTGGAGAGTTTGGCACATTGTTGAAATCCTTGTTTTTTACCTTTTTGTTAGGGGCGTCTTCCGTGG
>JAOYMZ010069475.1:0-12312 GCA_025802335.1 Pinguicula primuliflora
CACACAAATGAAAGCTCATGCTATTTGAACACAAATAGCTCAAGCATATAACAAATTCATGCATAAACTAGTAAGTGAAGAGAATTAATCCGCAAATACTTAGAACAAAAGCATATAAGTTCAGCTCAACCGAGAATTGAGTTTACAAAATTAGCTCATGCTCGAAGCATGAGCCGATACCAATACAAAATACAAGCTACAACCTCCATCTTCATCACCAAAATCAGCAAATCCCGCAGCTCCCTCTTCCAGCCTGCGAGCTCCTTCACTGATGTGAAGGTATTTGTGTGGTGAGAATTCTTGGACAAATTTTCTCCTCCAAGTTGTGCCCCTTTTTATAGAGGATTTGTACGACTTCATTTGAGGGAAAAGTCATCCTTGCCCCCAAACTTGTCCTCCAAGTTTTGTATAGATCAAGTGTCAACCACTTTTCTTATTCTTTTGTGAGACTAGTCAAAGCTTCTTGGAGAAGCTTCATCATTTTCCCAAAATGTGAGATTGGACATTTCTTTTGCTCCTTGTTGGGCCCTTTTGTTTTATATATTTCAAGGACCATGGTGGGCACATGTTGCATGGATCTAGAATTAAATATTTAAGCACAAATTAGCCACAAACTAAGTGTAGCTGTCAAATAATGATACGAAATGATACAATAAGTAAGCATAAAATGATATACAATTTAGGCTTATTAGATAGTTGAAGCATGAATGTCTTTTCCGAGATGACCACGATATATCGGGGTCTTGTCGATTGCTGTGTTTTTTCCGATTATGCTATACAGGATATTTAGATATGGGAAAAATATATAACAAAACTCTTGTGGTTTTTAGTATTATTTTTTAGGGTCCGACTGCGTCATCCAGGTTTATCACGTATAGTCACGCTATTACCGTCAGGCATGAATAGAACCACAGATGTTGTGCTTGTTATAGGATAGTTGGAGCACGAATGACTCTTCCGGGGTAACCACGACGGGTCACAGTCTAGTCGATTGTTGTGTTTGTTTAATAGTTTAGGGCCCGACTGTATTATTCGGGTTTACCACGTACAGTCGCACGCGTACCGTCAGATATGAATAGAACCAAAGATGTTGTGCTTATTACAGGATAGTTAGAGCACAAATGTCTCTTTCGGGACAATCACGATGGGCTGTGGTCGTGTCAATTGCTTTGTTTGTTCCGACAATGCTATAACATGATATTTAAGTATGGCAAAAATCAATAACAAAACTCAAATTACTCTAACTGCTACACAAAAAATATTGTTACACTAAGTGGAGCACGAATGGTGTTTCTGGGTAGTGGCGCTTGTATCGACTGTTGTGCTTATTCTGCCTTGTCTAATCATATAAAAATGTAGAACATGAAAAGATGCGTCGTATTAATGCCGACCAATAATATATTGTAAAATTAAAAAAAGCCCGAATGCTGATTCCGGGTTAATCACGTATACTGCAATTGATGACAACCTCATCCTCTTGGATCATTCCTCATCTTGTTGTAAGCTTGGAAAAAAAATTCGAATCGGCAATGACACGGTGTGTCCCTCACTCCCGCGCATGCCGACGTTGCAGTCTCTCCCACTCACACGCACGCCTACTTTGGAGCCTCTCCTACTCCCCCGCATGCCTACTTTGCAGCCTCCCCTACTACTGCACATGCCGATGTTGCAGTCTCCCTTACTGTTGCAAAAGCTGACGTTACAGCTGCCCTTACTCCCATGCATGTGGAAGCCGGCATCCCCACTCTGCCTATTGTCAACATTGCCTTGGATGAAGACGATGATGATGATTACGAAAAGGACGATGATGAGGAGGAGGATGATGATGACGACGATGACGATGTTAACGAAGAGGACGCTGAGGTGGACGAGGACGATGAAAATGAGAATTCCAACGAAGACAATGAAGACGTTGATGAGATACGTACCGAATACTCCGACTCGTCCAACGATTCATGGAGAGTGCGGTCCCCGCATTCGCAGATTTCAAGGATGAGTCCGACACCTTCACCACCCCCTACGTCGGATTTATGGATGAGTCCGGCCAGTGATGGTAGTCAATATTGGTAACAAAATTCTTGGTTGTAAGTAGTTGTTCGACTGGTTTAATTAGAAAATACATCATGGTACTTCATGCAGTGATTTATGAGCTTTCTTAGCCTACTTCTCTTCTTTCGTCTCGATGGTAACAACATGGAGAGCATCCCGCGACATGCTTACGAGGCATAGACCCCTGTGGAGTCCAGCGAAAGAAAATTGTATGCCGCGACACAAGGTAAATTGCTAGAGTTACCTAGTCGGGAAACCCGACAAAAGTGTTGGGTGAAATAATGCAGGGCTGTCGCCTGTATTCCTAATAAATGATCAAGTTTAAAATTCATCGAATTAACCACAGAATACACGTTTGCACCACACGGAATTGTCATTCGCGCACAAAAAATGCATGACCCATATCTAGCTCTTAATAATCTTGTCCATAATCAGCTAGAAGTTAGAATTAGACGCACCTTCAAAAATAAAACTAGTTTAAAATCCACACTATTTACGGCCTAGACCTGTCGATAATCTCTCCATCTCTTATTCCTGCATTTGACGAAATATTTGAGAATAGAATGGAGAAGAATAGAAGAAAAATATTGATTTGTATTTTTCTGTGACCGTGTTCTCGTGATGGTGGTTGGGATTGGCGGGAATGGGTGTAATTAGTTAAGTGTGAGTTTTTTTGATAACGTAGGGAACCCTACCGAGGTAGTTAAACCCAACGCCATGCTGCAATAGCCTGCAAACCACGGTAGGGAGGTAAGCCATACTTGGCAAGCCATATGTGACAGACTCATGTGGCTGAGGAGATTTGAACCCATGACCTTTAAGTGCAATTGTTACTCTTAGACCACTAGGCCAACCCCTCTCTGACTGTTAAGTGTGAGGTTTAGTATCAGTGTTTATTATGTTAAACTTAAATATATTGTATTTTTGATTTATTTTTAAAGATGAAGATTACTTTTACAATTTCTATTTTCAAAAAAAAATTTCAAAAATTGATTTCTCATAAAACTAGTTTTGCGACTGACCCCATAATAAAAGTAATTTGCAACATGTGACATTCTTGCAACGCGATAACACATAATCAATTAAGCATGCTTTTTTTGATAGGTAAGAGTTTTATTTATCAGAAAATTATATACAATATCGCATTTTTTGGGATTCCCGCATGTCTAACAATTTGTTCTCAAAATAGAACCTAGTCATGTATACTAAGAATTTAAATTCCACATAGCATAAATAAATTTTAATCATGCATATCTAGAATTTACAATAGTTAATATATAAATATTCCTAAACATGCATTTCTATAATTTAACTAATAAATTAAAATCTTTCTTTACAGAGCGTCGATTGTCCACGAAAATAGAAATCGATTACTGCTGCTTATGCGGCTCCTTTCAAGTATGCATTGGTCCGCCGAAAATTGGGTTTTGTAACCCAGGTGATGGAAAAGTCTGGCCACCACTTTTTTCTGATGACCTTTTTCTTTTCGGTTGGCAGCACAGGGCAAACACACGCCTCGTCTTACCGCCGGCATATCGAAACAAATTCGTAGATCTAGCCAGACGCACCGTTTGTGACGATTTTCCGGCATGTGTACAAGACTCTATCTTTGAGAGCATGATGGATGCGCGCGACAGCGACGCCAGGACAATAAATGATTTTACCAAAAAACACACAGAACAAATTTGATTAGTATACGGAAAAACTTAATCGAAAAAAATCAATTAAAACCAGAATTCAGCTCCTAAATATCATAACGGATCAGATAATTAAATACAAATACAAAATCATACCTTTATAGCAAAGTGTGGTAGATCGTAATATTCCGGCAGATATTTAATTGGGTCTACTAGAGTCCCGTCAGTATTTCACAACTAAAAACTCTCTTTCTAAGATGATGAGACAATACTTCGAGAGAACTATTGAAAACTGAGTCTCAATACATGTAAATAGAATTAAGCGTCTAGCGTATGTTAGGTTTTGGGAATCTTTTTTTTATATGAGTAGACATTGACCGATATGGGCCAAAGCTCAATCAATGTAATAATTACCATTAAACACATTAATTGCAATTTAATCTTTAATTACATTTCGTCATAATTACGTTAATGTGCAACAGAATTTAAGAATAAGATACCAAATATTTGTAGTTGATTTTGATTGGCAATCACAAATGGTATCAAGGTGCTCTAACAGGTTCCATACGGGATGCAGCCACAACTGTCCTGGATGCCTGATATTTAAAAATCGGTCCTTTCCTCGACTGATTCGCAACATGAAGCAACTCTTCCTATCCGCCGGTCGCTAACGCGTGAAACCTTGATGAAGTAGCAATGGAGTTGGGAGGGGGTTGCTGCTCTGGCCACGGTTCACATCACCAGCTTGGGGGTACCTATACTTACGCCTTGGATGATCCGTACCAACCATTCCCCTGGCATGGCAATTGGGGCTGAACTGCTTGAGGCTGAGTGTGGTTTAGCAATTTTGACTCTGGAGAACACATATGCTGTTTCTTGGGCCTCCCTGTTGACCGTCTTTTCCGCCATACAATGCTCCGGAATGTAGTCGTACCTGCCACAAGCAAAACAGACATTATGAATATCTTCATACCGAACATTGTAAGACTTACAATCTACTATGATGGCCGGAATCAGAGGCTTGTTCAGGTCAATCCGGAGGGCAACTCGTGAAAATTGACCTCTTTCCGCCCTGATAAGTTGGGTTTAGACCAACTCATTTGTACCGTTCTTACCTATTTATTATTATGATTTGAGCATTTCTCCTTATTTTTAGTTACTAATAGCATGTTTTTGACTTGTAGGAGTTCTGGACCGAGCAAGAGAAAACCGAGCCAAAAGCGGAATAAAATAGCAAGTAAAAGTCATCTCTTCTCCTTAGTTCCCATACAAGAGAATCAATTTTACAACAAAAAAAAGAAAAAGGGGGCCCATCGAAAAAAAGAGTCCTCACATGGCTCTGGATTCCTGGTCTCCCGACTGAATACTTCCGACCAAGCATGTTGGAAAGAATTACGAAACCCATTGGCACTTTTGTACGGGCTGATGAACACACCCTAAAAGGCCAACAGGCGCAGTTTGCAAGGATAGCTATGAAAATCGACCTCAAGAAGCCCCTGACGTCCCAACTAATAATTGACGGTAGAAACTCTACCGTATCCAGTATGAAGACCTGCACAAGATCTGCTTCAACTGTGGTTGTTTTGGCCACTCTATGGAGGATTGCCAGATTAACAAAAAGACAGCACAAGCACAAACCCCAACTTCCCCTATTGACAATCATCGCCCTACTACTACAACAGTGCGTATTCCCACTGAAAACCATGATTCAACGGAGATCAGACCTAACAAACCATCAGGATCCAAAGAAGTGATCGCCAACAATGATTTGCAACGTCAGGACTTGGCTGGTGAAGTATCTGACCCCCAATTTGGAGACTGGATGATTGCACAAAAACGGAGTCGAAGGCCAATACATCCTGCTCCTCCATCCCCGAAGGGGAAAGGAATCCTGAAATCATCGACAAAGGGGCAACCAAGCCAACCATTTACTTTCACTGCATCTCGTTTTGACATCCTAAATTCTTTCACTGAATCACCCACTGATGCTACCTTAAACTTGCAGGGACTCCAGATATCTGCTGATCAGAGACAAGCACAACCATCTCCGGCATCAACAGCACCAACAACGCAGAAAAACAAGGGCGATGGACATTCCAACAAGGTCTGGATGCGCAGAAAGAACACCCACATCCCCAAGCCCAAAACTGCTGAAATACAAGTACCAGAACCAGTCCCCAGTAGCTCAAAACGACCACGAACTACAACTGACTCCGGCTCTGCAATCCTTCCCACCCATGTTACACCAAGCTGTGACCTACCTCCATCATATATTGCCCACACCTCAGACTCCAGCCATACAGCAGTAACACTCCAACACCCAGCTGACCTCACCTCACACCAAATCAACCCTGATCAGCATAAGGAGTTACCCAAGAGCGCAAGAGCCAAACAGCATCCTGGAGGGATTCATGTTGGAGGTAAGGAACTAACCACCCTATCATCCAGCAAGCATCATAGTCGACACAAAGATCATGATCCGGGAGAGGGATCAATGGAAATCGAGGATTGGCATTCCAGTGAGGACGATGAGGAGGGCGGGTCTCCAATCATGGTACACTGAATTATTATCTAAGGTTACATTACCCACACTTCCCCCTTTATTTTATGGCTAGACACGCTTTAAAATTTTTAGCTTGGAATGTGCAAGGTATTAAAAACAGCAAAACTATCTCAGCTCTGAAAAATCTTATTACACTGTATGATCTAAATTTGCTCATTTTGTTGGAGCCTCGAATCAATAGCAGTGATGCTAGCTCAGTTATAAAAAATATAGGATTCGGTTTTACCCAGTCATTCAGGATAGAAGCACAAGGTTTTTCAGGAGGTATCTGGTTAATTTGGCAATAATATATCACTATAGAGATATTATGTTTTGACTGGCAATATATTCATATTTCTTTATCCACTGATATATTTCCTACGTTCCTCTTAACTGCAATATATGGAAGTCCAGATTTCCAGGTTAGATGGTCCCTCTTGGGCCAGCTATATAATCTCCCAGGTACGAATAGTAAACCATGGGTGTCCATGGGCGATTTTAATGCTTTCTTGTCCACCAATGACAAATGTAGCCCACGGAAATCAAGAGGATGTAAAATGTTTAACTGGTGGATATCAAATTCTGGAATAGACCCCTTTGGTTTTACTGGACAGAAATTCACTTGGGAGAGAGGACTTTGTCAGGAAAGAATAGACTGGGTTCTAGCAAATGAGGCTTTCAGACGTTTTATAGATAAGATACAGGTGCATCACCTACCCCGTATTGCCTCAGATCATTCACCAATTGTTACTGAAATGATACAGCATGATGATGGGGGAAGAACAAGCCCGCCATTTTGATACCTGAGGGCTTGGGAGACTCATGACTTATAGGATTCTTGGCTGGAACTCATGTGGAATACAGAGGGTGTACTAGTGGAGGCCCTGGACAAGCTACAAAATGATCTCCAATCCTGGAAAACAGAATTCTTTGGTGACATATTCAGAAGAAAGTGTCGGGCTTTAGGAAGACTAGCCGGGGTCCAAAAGGCTTTGACATAGAAACCTTCCCAGTTTCTAATGGATCTTGAATTTGAGCTCAGACAAGAGTTGGAAAAAACATACGTGCAGGAAGATCTACTCAATAAGCAAAATAGCAGAGCAAGTTGAATACGGCATGGGGACAAAAACACCAAAATTTTCCCCTCCAAATTTAAAGCGAAGTCAGCCAGCAGAAAACCAGTTACTATTCAGCTTTCACAGGGAATATGGTGCTCAGATGTGGATCAGCTCAGTCTGGAGGTCACAGATTACTTCAAAAAATAGTTTCAAATTGATGGGACCCTTCAAGCTCAAGACACACACTCATTCCCAGTAAGAGGGTCCTTTACTCAGTTGTCCGTCTCACAATTACAAATGCTATCTCAAGAGATCAGTGATGCTTAAATCAAAGCTGCCATGTTCGACATGCACCCCAAAAAGGCTTCTGGACCAGATGGATTTCCGGCAGGTTTCTATCAGTACAACTGGCGGACACTGGGAAAAACAATCTTGACTTTTGCATGAGAGACCTTCCACTTAGGCCAGATTGATGAAAGAATTAACAAAGGCATGATCACCCTGGTTCCGAAGGTTGACGCTCCTGAAAGATTTGAGCAGTTTAGACCCATTGCTCTCCTGGATATCAATGCCAAGTTGATTACTAAGATCGTGGCAAATCGCCTTAAGCACGTGATGCCTCACTTAGTCGACTCCTCCCAGACCAGCTTCATCAAAGGACGACAAATTACCGACAGTATTATAGCAACCCAGGAGGCAGTCCACACCCAGCAACATTGCACTGGCAGAGTGAAATTCATGGCGATAAAGATTGATTTAGCAAAAGCATTTGATAAACTGAGATGGGCCTTCATAAGAGACACTTTGGAGGATGCCCAAATACCAGCCTACTTGAGCAAAATCATTCTATCATCCCTCTCCACAAGCTCCTTACACGTTATTAGGAATGGAAAACGAGGCCCGGTCTTCACTCCATCAACTGGTGTACGCAAAGGAGACCCTGTCTCGCCCTACTTGTTCATACTATGCATGGAACGTCTGTCTCAACTCATCCGAAAGAGAGTCACTGAGCAACGATGGAAGCCACTTTCTTTTGGTGCAAGGCGTTATCTCCTCTCGCACCTAATGTTTGCAGATGATTTAATCTTCTTTGCTGAAGCCTCTGTGGAACAAGCCATTCACATCCAAGAGATCTTAGAGACCTTCAGTGAATCCTCCGGGTTGCGAATTAACAAAGACAAATCTGGGATTTTTTTCTCCAAAAATACGAGCCCAGAGGAAAGAGATAGCATAAGTGCAGCTTTAAGTATTTCAACAGTGGATGGGCTAGGGCACTATCTGGGGGTTCCCCTAACCAGAGGGAGATCTTCACCAACAACACACCAAGACATCATAGCCAAAGTTCAGAGAAGACTCTCGCGATGGAATGCAAACATGATTTCTCAGGCTAGAAGGCTCACACTGTGCAAGGCTATTCTGAATGCACTGCCTATTTACCGAATGCAAACAACTTATCTCCCAAAATCAACCTGGCAGAAAATTGATGGCCTCATCCGTAACTTCCTTTGGGATGGGAATCTGTCCGAAAAGAAGCAATCTCTTACCAAATGGGATGTCTATTGCAGACCGAAGGATCGTGGTGGTTTGGGTCTACGGAAAATGGAGGAAATGAACTTGGTACTACTAATGAAGCTTGTGTGGGAACTACTTACTGGACTTGACAAACCACGGATCAACATCCTTGAAGCAAAATATAATTTCACTAAAGCCGACCTCCTTTTACATGAGCCAAAGTCTGCCAAGGAATCTGGTTTGTGGAAACAGCTTAAAAAATCCTTCCTCTGGGATGCTTATGTGTAGGCTGGAGACTTGGTGATGGACGCAGAGTCAAATTTTGGACAGACTGTTGGACCAGCCTGCAAAATCCTCTATATCCTTTTGCTCAACCTTCTCCCTTTATTCTTGATTTACATCATACTGTCTCCAATTTTATCTCTTCTACAGGTGGATGGGACACAGGAAAATTGAAGACCTGCTTGCCACAAGATAAAGTTGAGGAAATCATCTCGATTTGCCCTCCTACGCAAGATGCTGGGCCGAACTCCATATGCTTGAGGTGGACCGCTCAAGGGAAGTACTCTAACTCTTCATCTTTTGAATTCTTATTTCAGTATCAGGTGCCTGATAAGGAAGATATTTGGAAAATAGTATGGCATTTGCCCACACATGAGAATATTAAAGTCTTCCTTTGGAAGGCTTTAAATAAACTCCTCTGGACAAATGAGGAGAACAACTAGTTTTTCCTGTCACCTTTGTGGAAATTGTGAATCCACCATACATGTGCTTAGTGATTGCTATAGAGCTAAACTGTTTTGGAGAACACTTGCACCCACACTGCCCTCAATATTTTAGAGTATATTAGATCCCCATACTTGGATCAAAATGAATCTAACAAAGTCTAGTATATACTCCGAATGGTCTCTATTTTTTGCAATGACTTGCTGGTCCTTATGGCGAAGCAGAAATGCAGAGATCTTTTAGAGCAAAAAAACGATGGGGATAGAAGGTGTCTATCAAATATGGACAATTGTGCAAGCGTCCAAGCAGGCATTCTGCTATGAAAACAGAATTGCCTCACACTCCCAGCCTCTTACCAAAGTCATATTAGACCCGCTGCCGAAAGAACTGAGCACATACGCCACACACAGCTTCATCTCTTTGTTGATGCAGCAGTAATGCGGAATAACAGCAAAGCAGCAATTGCTGGCCATTTTCAAAACAGGGAGCAACATTGGAAGCTTGGATTCAGCGCCTATATTGGGCGATGCACACGCTTGGCAGCTGAGCTATGGGGAATCTGGCATGGATTGAATATTGCAGTCCACAATTGCTACATGAATTTGCATGTCTTTACTGACTGTCGAGAGGCTGTACAGATGCTTGATGATAGAAGTAACGGTAGTGATTCTACCTCTATCATAAAGGCCATCAGAAGCCTGATAGATAAACTTTCATGGGTGCAAATCACCTTCCTGCCGAGAGAAGGAAATGCCCTAGCAGACAAGATGGCAAAAAGTTCTTTGAACCATCCTGACCACCTTATGAGATTCCACAATTCCAATCCATATGATGAGCATCAGAATACAGCAGGACACTTTAGCGTGAGCTCACCTGAAGCCTTACTCCCCTCATTGCTTCCTTTGGAATTGGCCAACTTCAGACCTCCTTGAAGACTCTTATCAGCTAATGATCCTATAGTTTTGTAAACTCTGCTTCTTGTTACTATATCCCCCGTATTTAAAAAAAAAACAGAAGAGGGGGAGGAAAGAAGACCAGAAAAAAGAAAAGAGGAAGAAAAAAAAGGGAGAATTCCTATTTCCGTCTTAGCATTTATTTTCTTTGGTTCTATGTGTGTTGGGAAATAAGATATTGATTCTGTGAACACCTGATTTTTATGATTTGAAAATTGAATTCTCAACCCTAGCTTTCTTGAATTCTTGCAAAATTGAATTAACTATGTCTTTGCTTATATCCAAATTGAGTTTATCTTTATTCATGAGGATGAGTAGTTAATTCTTTTGTATGGAGTTGTAGGGTAATTCTTGTACATGAATTGATTTAGGTTATCCAATTAGTTGAAGTTAATAAGTTTATTTATCATTTGTTATTTATAATTGTCTTCAATTATCTAGGGTGAGTAGGACTACCGAGCATAAACCTTAGGAAATTCGAGATAACAAGACCATCGAGCCTTAGAGACTAGAGGAGTAGGACCACCGAGCCACCCTCTTGATAGCTCAAGCAAACGATATCCTAGTTTAGGCACCATTAGCTTGGGTCTAGCTAGGAAGGTTCAATGTCTGGGTCTCAATTACAATCTATCAAGAGAACTAGCATTAATTGATAGGTTGTGAGTTATAAGATAACCACCTAGAAGTTGGCAACCATATAGCTTTCGAGATGAATTAATAAACTATTGCTTGATTGTACATGTTTAGGATACCCGACATCAAATATGTGCACAAGAATAAAACTACAACCCTATACTCCATTCTCATCAATCTTTCTCGAGAACGATCGTCCTTCTCGTCGCTTTTTATTTAGTTTCTTTAGTTAGCATCTTTAGTTGTTAGATAATCACCAATTGAAACCCTCTTTTTTATCGCTTTCTTCTAAATCAGTAATTAGATAGAATAGTAGTATAAGTCAACCTACACCAAGTCATTGAGATATTCGACCTCGGGGGTATATTTTATATGCTTACGAGTTATTTATTTGATCACGCACTACAACGAGATCAAATTTTGGCGCCGTTGCCGGGGACTCGTTTTTTGAATTATATTACTATTTCACTTTTTGCTGATTTTTATTATTTTCGAAAATTCAAAAAATTTAAAAAATGAAAATTTTAAAAAATATTTCTGTTACTATTTCTTGGTTTTTACCTCTTGGTTTTAATTCGGTTCTAACTTCTCATCTTCTTTTGCAGGTTTATGCACGGTAGGAGATCTCAACACCCAGAGTTAACCTCTGCCTTGGATAACATTAATCAGTTGAGAAGGATCCTAAAGAAACGAGAGCCGAAGCAAGCAGACTCGATGGCAAATATCAATCATCTCGTCGATCCCCTCGCTGAGGAAGTTCGGAATGAAGACCCAACACTCAATGATAACCAACACCGGCGAGCAGCAGCACATGGTGGCCAACGTAGATGGCCAGGGAATCACCAGGAATATTAAGAGCTACCTCAGAGAAGGCTCACTCATTCATATCATCACCCGAAAATTGCTTACACCTCCTGCATTGTTCTGGACCGGGCTACTAGGGCCTATGAGCTCAAACATCATCTCATGCAGACTCTTCCTAATTTCTATGGGCTACCCCATAAAGATCATTTATCTATTATGCGTGATTTTTATAATACTATCTATGCTTTTTCTCTCGTAGGACTTACAGAGGATATGATCCGCATGAGGGTGTTTCCTCACACCCTCAAGGATAAAGCAAAAAGCTGGTTTATGACCCTCCCAGAAGCATCTCTACATACTTGGGAGGACGTCTATGAGGAGTTCATCGACAAATACTA
>JAOYMZ010069486.1:0-12310 GCA_025802335.1 Pinguicula primuliflora
TTGGGCTTTTGGGAGCTTTTCCACCGCCAAAAGCCAAAATCGCAAACAGTGTAACAGGGACTTCTGCGATTGAAAAGGCAAAAGCTGCTTTTGAGAAGAACTTGCAAACAGGCACATAGTCATTTAACACATTCAACACACAAAAAATTAGTGTATTCATTAAGGGCAAAACAGTAAATAGAATGACCTAACCCCACACATCCACAAAAATAGGCTATTTTATTCGGATCCCACTATAGAGCACCACCTCTTAACACACCACCATCACACCACCTCCCATTAATGGGTAAGCACACACACATATTGGTGTATGTATGTGGAACTCATTACCTATTAATGGAGGTAGTCTCATAGTGGTGTGTTATAAAAATGGTGCTATATAGCATTATAGATTTTGTCCGTATATTGAAATTATGTACAGAGAACCTGATGCACCGTACAACTTGAAGGGACCCGAAATTCCAAAACTAAAAGCAGAGTCAGGCAGAGCTGGGGCGAGGGGCCGCCGCCCCCTTCACCTCAACCCCAAATCAAAGCGTTTTGATAAAGTAATCAAATTTTACCTCGAGATAAGGAGAAGACTGGGTGTGATGGACTTACAGATTCTATGTCGATCTTATAGACGAGAAGTTTTCTCCTCTCCCGACAGCTCGTCCTATACGCAACTGCCACGTGTCCAATCGCGAGCGCCAGAGACGAAACGAACAGCGCCGCCTCCATTCCCCTCTCGTACCCGCTTCTTCCGGCGCCCAAATTCCTGTCGATTACGAATCTGTACGCCGCCTTCGACGATATGAACATCACCGACGCCGCCGAACACGCGGTGGCCACTGCAAGGTACGGCCCCCTCGAAAGCCGCGGACCATCACAGAAGCTATAAACGCCTGATTTTAAAGAAAAAATATGCACAAACCGCGTCAGATTCGTCAATCCGGAAAATTCAAATTCCTCAGCTACAACTCTCAATCACCGATTGTAGTTTTCTTACACACTATGATGGCGGAGCGAACGATCGAGACCACGGGGATATCGATGATTGAGCGGCGGAAATCGTAGTCCTTGAGATGCGACGACAGCGGCGGCGATAAGGCGGCGGACGTGAAGGCGGATGGGAGCAAGGCATCGGCGACGGCGAGCAGAACCGGGGCTGAGAAGAGTAACAGAGAGATTACCATTGCGATCAAGAAGAATATAGTCTTGATCCATCTAGGAATCAAATTCGCTACCCTCTTCAAAATTTTCTCCTGCTTGAACGGCAATTCCATATCAAAGACCTGCGCAGATTGTGTGGAATGGAATGTTGTCCCAAATGGCGTAACGCGGACTGGGAAGATATATATGTAAATGTAAGAATGGGAGAAACGTTGGCAAGTTTGACTTTCAAATAAAAGGAGTCTCACTTTTGGCACTTTGGAAGAGAAATAAATTGTTGTATGGGAAGCAATGCACATTTTTGCATGATATATATGTAATGTAAATATAATGGCCAAACCAAAACAACTAAGGGCTAGTGGAAAAATGATGTGCTACATTAATTTTTTTAGTATCGGGTTTGCACAATTTCTAAAGTTCAAACACCTAATCGAATATTGTAAAATCAAGTTCAACATTTTCATTGAGATGATGTGATGCATAAAGTTATGTTTTTTTGGATAAGTAATACTTTCACTTATCAATTTGAAATATACATAAGTGGGCTATTTATAGTATTGCCCCAACCTCCTTTACATCGTAAGTTGCTACATTACCATAATCTCAAAAACACGACAAAATAGAAGATACAAACATTTCGTCTCCTTCACAACCAAATCCCCAAATTGAATTTAGGGTTCGCTCTCATGTACTTCATGAAGCAGTAGTCGACGCAATCGAAGCCCTGAAGCAGAGACGAGGCTCCCAGCACCACTCCTCGTATGAATACACTGAATTGAGCAAGAATTTTTGGCGAAAGATAAGCCATAACTGTAGTTTTACCATGTCAATTGTCTCGGCTTCATTCCAGCTACTCCGTTTTGCGTTTCTACTCTTCCAGAGATGCCACATTGCAATCTGCCACACTGCCTTCCAACTGTTTGGGGACCATGGATGCTTGCGGAATTGCATTTGTGACTAGAGGCTATCAACATCACCATCGGTCGCAATTTGTAGCAAATTGAGTACAGATCCTTGCAGCCAGGTAAGGATGCTATGCATGTATTGTTTAGTAACTGCACATTCCTGAAAGAGGTGTAATTCCATTTCATCTTCCTCGCCGCAGAGAATACAGTGTGTTTATCCTGGTTGGGAGTCTTTTGTGGAGCAGATGCCATATGAAGAAGGATATTTTTGAAGGTATCAACAGGTTCCAATTCTTTTAAGCTTCATATGCATTTACGCTTTCCATCCATTGTGCTTGCATGTGCTTATTGTATTCCTGCTTAGTGGAACAGGTTTGCTCGACCGATGTAGCCCTGATCCACTGATCAGGTTCTTGGGTTGGTCCAGGAACCTGTGACAACTCCGCTAGTAGGATAGCAAACTATAAGATCTCTGCTTCATGACATGGTTTTATCCATGTCCAATGCCAGTTCCATTGGGCAGAGTACTGCTCCTTCTCCGATACTGCGACATTCTGATCCCCAGCTGCAATATATAGTTCAGAAAACCTCTCCTTAAAACATGTATCTCCATGCCACACATCCTTCCAGAATAGTATGTTATCTCCCATGCCTATCAGTCGCTTGAAATGCTCCTTAAACCAGCTCTCTGTAATGATATGGCTTCTTAAGTCCTTCCACCAAGTAAAGGCATTTCTACAAGGATTCCCATTAGGGGATAACATATGTCTAGGGGCCATCATATCCCTATACAGACTGCCGAGAACCTATGTCCACAAATAGGAGTCATCTAATTTCATCATTCGGAAGCCTCATTTGGCTAATAGAGCTGAATCGAATTGCACCAAACTGATGTGATTTATTACTTCTCGGGGCATGGGGGTCACCGCACCCATAAGACAAAAAAATAACAATATGACCAACTAGGCTCCAGCTTCCTGCTAGAATGTGTTGTATTAAATTCTTAATTTTGAATATAAATTAGCTTGTGCTGAAATTGAGCCAGAACAGTGCTCAATTGCAGAGAGTTAAGCCTTGAAGAGTTGCAACTCAATTTCATGTTTGCATTATATTTACAAATTGAGGTTACAGGGTCGTTGATGTTAGATATGATACATATGTACATAGTTGAGGCCACTTGTAGAGTAGATATTAAGCCATACTGATATGATCCAATCACACACGTATATATATGATGACATGTAAACCTAATCCGATAAGCAAAAAATTGAGGAAGATTTTCCTCTCCAGAATCATGTTTTCCGCCATAAGCATTCAAGACAATCTATATTCAAATCTCAAACACAAATCCCTTTTCTTTACTGTTTTGGTGTAGTTATTGCACCATACACCAAAGGAAACACTAGTTATGCAGTTATTGCAATAGCAAAGTCCACACGAGATGCTATTCGGAGAAACACCAGACCTGACCAATTTGCGAGTCTTGGATATTAATGTTACTGGGCCACCACTGAGCCTAGACGATCCAAATTGAATCCTCGTGCCTCAAAATGTATATTCATTGGATACTCCGGAGTTAAAAGGCCTGTAAAGTCTATGATATGGAGATTAGAAAAGTTCTATTGCGGGATCTGATATTCTATGAGCGGATTTTTCCCTTCTGTGCAAACATACGACAATCCCCACAACCAGTCATCCTACCTACTTCATCACCAGTTGTTCCATCCTCTCACACTTCTGAACTTGATCCCTGCTTGCTAATCACCCCATCACCTGATCCTTCGTCTAGTCAGTCTGATCCGATGCTTTCTCCCACACCTAATCTCTCGCCAAATTTTATCAATGCACGATCAGTTGAGCCACTTGTTCTTGCCTCTACTAGGAAAAGTACACGGCCTACTTCCAAACCAATGTGGCATCAAGATTCCCGAATGGCATCCATCTGCTAGACCCCCTCTTCTCTATCTCCAACTGTTGCTTGTATGATATATACTGCTCACATTCCTGAACCAAGGACTTATTCCCAAGACAAGAAGATACCTGAACGGTGTGCTGCTATGGTATCTGAAATTGTTGCTTTAGAGAACAATCAAACCTCGATACTCCTTGATCTACCATCAGACACTCATCCCATTTGTTGAAAATGGGTATTCAAAGTCAAATATCATCCTGACGGTTCCATAGCCTGGCATAAAGCTCGCCTGGTTGCCAAGGGCTATAACCAGGTTGAAGGAATTCATTTTAACGAGAGCTTCTCTCCTGCAACCAAACATACCACCTTGCGGATTCTCTTGACTGTGGCAGTGCAATGCCGATGGCTGAGTTTCAGCTAACATTATTAACAATGCCTTCTTGCACGACAAACTCGAAGAAGAGGTCTACATGACTCCTTCCCCCGGTTATTCTACACCTCTTGGTCAGGTCTGCTTGCTCATCAAGTCCATTTATGGGTTAAAGCAATCATCGAGATAGTGGAATAAGGAGTTTACCTCTGCTGTGCTTGCCTATGATTTTGAACAGTCTGTCCACGAACACTATTTGTTTCTTTTGCACGGTGATACTTATTTCTTGGCAGTCTTAATGTATGTAGACGATGTTCTCCTGGTAGGTAACACCGTGGCAGATGCTTCCTGAGTCATAACCTTCCTGGATACTACACTCAGCATTAAGGACCTCAGAGATGCGAACTATTACCTTGGAGTTGAGCTTCTACCTTCACCCACTGGTTTATATGTTATACAGCGACGATATTTCTTGGATATCATCAATGACGTTGGTCTCCTTGATGCTAAACCTCAGCTACATCCTTGCCCCCAGGTGTTAAGTTCAGTGCAGATGATCAAACTTCTTTATATCCAGATCCATCAACTTAAAGAAGTCCAGTTGGAAGGCTTCTTTACCTCTATTTCACCCGCCCGGGCATTAACTATGTTGCGCAACAACTTAACCAATTCATGCAACATCCTCATATTGAGCATTGGACAACAACACTACATATCATGCGATATTTGAAAGCTTGTCCCGGGCAAGGTCTTTTTCTGCCTATCCAAAATACATTGTCCTTGGCGGGGTATGCAGATGATGACTGGGGATCCTGCCCAGATATACACCGTTCCCTCATTGGTTTCCTTGTCTAGTTTGGTTCAGCTACGATTTCCTGGCGAACTAAGAAGCAAACAATTGTCTCGCGCTCTTCAGCTGAGGCTGAATATCGCAGCTTAGCCAGCACGGTTTGCTAACTCCAGTGGATTGCCTACATCCTTAATTATCTGGTTGTATCCATCTCCTCCCCAATCAATGCTTCATCTGATTGTCAATCTGGTGTTCCACGCGCGCACCAAATACATTAAAATGGATTGTAATTTAATCCGGTATCAATATAATAGAGGATTCATTCAATCTTTTTATTTACCTACTGCTCATCAATCGACAAATTTTTTACGAAATTGCTTCCGCAACAACCATTTCATCAATTGCTGGCCAAGATGGGCTTCGATTTGGCAGCTCTGCCTCCATCTTGGGAGGGGCATGTTGAAATTGAGCCACAACAGTGTTCAATTGCAGAGAGCTAAGCCTTGAAGAGTTACAGTTTAATTTCATGTTTGCATTATATTTACGGATTAAGGTTACAGGGCCATTACGGTTAGTTAGATATGAGACACATGTACATAGTTGAGGCCACTTGTAGAGTAGATATTGGGTCGTGCTGAGATGGCCCAATCACACATGTATATATATGATGACATGTAAACGGAGGAAGATTTTCCTCTCTAAAATTCTGTTTTCCGCCGTAAGCATTCAAGACAATCTTCATTCAAATCTCAAACACAAATCCCTTTTCTTTGGTGTAGTTATTGCACCATTCACCAAATGAAACACTAGTTTCTACATCTTGTGTTCCTTTTCTTAATCCGTTTGAAATAGTACTCCCAAATACATGAAAGGAGTTGTGCATAGAAAATGATAAGGGGAAGGAAAATACGAGAAAGAAAACAATAAGAAAAGCACATGACTGACACATTATTGGATGACCATTAATTGTGGGATCACTCTATAACCTATGGTATGCTGCCAAATGTGTTCCTATATTTTTCCTGTCCAAATTTTTACTCCTCATATCATTTTCCGTTGTGCATACACAGTGATGATCATGTGTTGAACACTACTATTATGTACAATACAATTTATGCCCGGAATCAATGGCTATGCCACTAGCACTTGACATTATTGATGAGTTGTTGCATTTTAATTTGCACCTCATCTTCTCGTCTTTTGTAGTAAATCGGGATAGGGGGACGTGACAAGAACTTTTCAATGACCGGGATAACACGTGGGTGGGGGCAAACTCACCAGGCAGGCCCCCATTTCTCTTATTTTCCTTACTAAGCAACGTTTAAAGAAAAATGATATACACACTAAAATGTAACACTAAAAATGTGTTAGCATCATATAATTGGATGATATGATTGTTTGGGTCAACCATGTTCCAATCAAACATTGGAAACACATTTTTAGTATGTTGTTAGTGTCAAATGTTAGTGTGGTATAACATTTCTCCACGAACGAGTAAGCTACATAAACGGTTTATGTCCATACACACGGTTAATTTGTACATAAATGGCTATAACTCATTTCACCTAATTGTCATCCCATATGTGTCTGTCGCATATGCTTTCCAAGTGTGGTTTAACATCTTACAGTAATTTGACTGCTATTATAGTAGGGTGTTGAATTTAACTACAAATGTAGCATTATAAAAACCTCATTCTCACCATATCAAGTATATTAGTTATAAATCTGGTCAATTAATTCTTTTTTTTTGGGTAAGTCTGGTCAATTAATTCTTAACAAGAATCCTCAATTGATGCATTCATTCTCTAATTTTTTTTGTTTTGCGAGTTTTATTCATGTCCATTCTCTAATTATTCGCCGGACTTTCTGATGAAGGGCCGTTTTATCGTAATTCTTATACTTTATTATTGCAGACGTGGGAAAGAAATTACGTGTAAAGCATGCTTCCTTTCCACTTCCACGGTCTAAACACGGGAAGGGGAACATTGGTCAAATGTGCAAATGTTTCTAGAATCTAGAAACCAAAAATCAAATGTGCAATCGCCACATTTATTCAGGTGGAGAATTAGGAGATTGAAAGACCATTTATCCCTTATACTTTCACAAAAAAAATTCTTCACCCATAAATATTTTTTATTTTTTTATTAATGCCCAAAAAATCCTCCACGCTGGCTCATTAAATTCACGGCGGATATTATTTTTATCTCAGGTTTACGTAGTAGATCATTAACAGAGAGAAAGTATGTTCAATTATTTTTATCGCAGGTTTACGTTTAGGGTCATTAAAAGAAATAAATGGCAATTTGGTCATGAGTAAAAAAATAATAAGATAAAAAATATTTATGGAGTGAGGAGTCATTTTATGAATATACAATGGAGTAAATTGGTTCTTTTGAAAGTATAAGGATACAAGTTGATCAATGTTCATTATGGGACAATATTTGACAAATACTAACATTGTAACATTTAATAAATGATATCCAATTTATGTATCATTATCACCGAAAATTAGTGCAACCTAATGTAATTCCGGCTATGTGCACCAAAATCGGTCGCGGTTAAAAGTTTATATATAAGAGATAAAAACTAATTTTATCATTGATAATTTTATTTTACCTTTTTCTTGGTTTAAACAGTTCTTTATTAAGGTTTAAAAATTTCAAGCGAAGAAATAGCGAGTACCAAGCTGAAATATGAGATTTTGCTCTCAAAAAAAGGCATGGAAGATTAAGAACAAAGGATTCAGATTCTCACACGGATACAATGGAGAAATCGATGCAATCAAATCGAATAAAGATCCAATTCCAGATTGGATATCCAGATCAATGCACGTAATGCCACCAGATTGGGGTAAGTAGTTATTTCAGTTATACTTGGTCCTCATTTTATTATTATTATTATTATTATTTTTTTTTTCGAGTTATGGGTTTCCACGGAAACAATGTCTCCATCCTGTTGTGAGGTGGGGTATGATTGTGTAAATCCTATCCTCTCTAGACCTTACTTAAGGGCGAAATTTTCTTGGTTTGATTTGGTTTAGTAATAAATTTAAAAGTATATTAATATTTAAATAATATAAATAAATAAATAAGAAAAAAATATAATGCAACACTAATTGATATCCGGCCAATAGGAGACCTTCTAGGAGGAGGAGTTCGACGTCCTGGAGACCAAAATATGGATTTTTCACAATTTGCCAAATCCAAATGCTTATAATTGGAACAATAATGGCCCAAATTCAATTAAAAAAGTCCTGTAGCTAATCAGCTCAGTGCTCACACTCCCGTTGCTCTGGTGCTCCAGCTTTGGTGTGAGGGTTTTATTGCCAGATTTGGGCATTCTTTGTGCGTCAACAATGGTGAAATCTGACAGAGGTCGTCGGCCACTGGCATCGGATTCCAGCTCTTCGCCCAGTTCTCACTCCCATTCCGTATCACGATCTCGTTCATACTCGAGCTCGGGACATTCCAATTCACAGTCGTGGTTCACGTCTTTATCATTTATGTGGTTCTTTTCCTTCAGATTTTGCATTTTCCCCACAGCTATTGATTGCATCCATTATAGTAGGGGGTTGGAGTGAATGTTTGAGGGGGGGCACGTGACCCCCCTTTGTCCCAAGAAGATCCGCCCCTGATTCCATCCCGAACATCTCTTGTTGTGCATCCCAAACAGCTCCTGTTGTGGTGGCGGGCGCTAGTGGCGGGGAGAACCTCTCAGGCTGTCTGGGTGATGCCAATATTTTAAAAATAATTATTATTTTATTTTTTGAATAAAAACAGTTATTTTAATAAGTTCTTGCATGCTTAATTGGTTGGGCTTCAAGTAGATATGGTGCCGGTGCTCACGTTGACAAACCTTCCTCATCAGTACTGGATCAGAGGATATCCACACAAAATTGGTATGATTTGGCCACTGATTTGACAAGAAGGAATTTGATCTATGTGGAAGATGAGAAACTTTTTAATTTTTCAGCAGGAGCAGCCAAACGAGAGCCGCTACAGCACACTTCACACGAGCATCGTTTTCATACCGCATAAGTACAAACACACATACCAATATTAATGTGCGCGCACTTGTGTAGGCCCCACTCTCAATGTTGTGAAAGAGACGTGTGGCACACCACTTTTAAAGCGGTGCACTATATCAGTACTCATTAGAAGATACTTTTACTACAACACAAGAATTTCCAAACATAGTCTTATAATAAAATATGTTAGTATAATCAATTACATTTGATTTAAGATTTTAATAAAAGCTGTCCACGTCATTCATATAAGAGTTGGTCAAGGATGAACACTTCTGAATTGGTCCAACATTCGTGAGTTGGTCAAGGATGAACACTTTTGAATTGGTCCAAAGATTCGTACGTACAGACTAACCAAAGAAGAAATAATAGTTGATAGGAAAATTTTAGATTAATTTATTATTTGATAGTAACTGTGGTCATAACCATCAACATGACGGAAATGAGGTTTGGTAAAGTCCAATTGCTAACACATTTGAATAACACTATCTCTAAGTGGATGAAGATTGACATAGGAGTGGAAATATTTAAGGTGAAAATTCAAGAAGAACTGCTGAATGACTTGATATGTGAGACACTTTACCCAGGGCGGCTTGGAAAGAGATCTCCTAAGATGAGACAGAGGCGTTGAACATTAGAAACACTAGCATGGAAATCGACCTTCCTAACTCCGACAAAAATGGCGAGCAAAGGGAGGAGGCAACAATTGTGGAACACATAGGCTGTGAAAATGCGGGCACTTGCGAGTCTTCGCCGGAAAAGGACCACGAAAATGCGGAAGTCGATGAGTCTTCGACGGAGATAGAGAACAGACGGCCCAACTTAGAAGGTGAAATAAATGTGGACATATTGGAAGAGGAATCCCAAAAGATCGATCTCCCCTTGGAAACACCAGATAGAAGTAATTGTGAGATAGGAGAAAATGATGAGAGCAGTAATGTGGTTGGAGGACAGGGCAGAAGAATTGGGGCTCGCCACAATTCTGTGCGAGGAAGGACACCACCCAGGCCCAAGATCGAAATAAAAGCAAGAAAGGTTGGGCCGGCCACCGAACAGAAATTTCAACAAGCCAGGTCCTTTCCGAATTATGGATCAAGACGATACCCTTGTAGCGAAACTCTCTCGTAAATTGAAGGCGCGAGAATATCGGGGGTATTAAATGGAGAAGATGAGTGAACAAAGGCGACAACGGATAAAGCACAAAGTACAATTGAATGAGACAGAACTTGAAACACAGGTCAGTCAATCGGATTTATTAGAAGAAGCATGAGAGATAATGCTACTCGCGAGATCATTCGGGATCGAAATGACAGAGCAACACCTTGATGTCTTGGTTCAAATGGAAAGCAGAGATTGAGAAAATTACAATATGAATGAGTAGTTGTTAGTGTACACGCTTAACGTGCGGCATTGCCGAAATTATAAATTTTGTACATTAAAAATTTTGAGTTCAATAAAACACTTACAAAAAAAAGTAATTTAGCTTATCCCCAAAAAATTCAGTTAAAGAGATTGAATGTTTGTATTGTCATGGACGTATATCATTATTCATATTGATGTCATATGGACCATGATTCATAAAGACACTGATTAATCTCAGCAAAAGAGAAATCAAATGGTCTCGTTGAAAAAAAAATGGTCTCGTTGCTAGGAACATGTAGGCATGGTCACACACAAAAAAACACTGGTAGCATCCACGCTTGGACCACCAGCATTGCCTGACATTTTGCAAAAAGTAATTTATCTATACCTATCACTATCAATCTACTTTTATCTCTCCTATCTATCCTCCATATTTTCTCTCTCCTATCTATCCTCCATATTTTCTCTCTCCTATCTATCCACCATATTCCACAAACATAGAAGGAAATTTAAGCCCCACAATTTTATTATTATTATTTTATAATTTATTTTATCATACTTTTTTTTGTTAGATATTATATTATTATATATATTAGTATTAATTTATACAGTATTTTTTATATTATATTATTATTATAGGGGTGGAAAGTGAGTGGAAGGAAATCCTTTACCCGCCTTCCTCTTTCCTACATCAATGGGGTGTCCATGATCAATGGAAATTTTCCCCACAACATGATAACTTGCTACCTGTTGGTGTGGTTTTGGGGAGGAAGTTTCCACCGCCTTTGTGGACAGCCTTAATCTGTCTTGCATGCAGTGTTCGAGAATGCGTTGGGAGGCCTCAAGGCATTTTGGGGCCGCCCAACGCCCAAGCCGCCTAGGCGATAGGGCAAAAAAAAATTTTAATTTCTTTTTTTTTTTGCAAAAAAAAATTTACAAAAAAAATGTCGGGCGGCCGCCCAGCCCCAATTCGGGGTGGACAGGCCAAAACGGGCGCCTAGGCGGCTGCCTAGGAGTCGCCATCTCGAACACTGGTTGCATGATATCTTTTTTGCCAACATTGATACCCAACAGTCAGAATCACTGTTCGAGTTGTCGGCGTCTAGGCATTTTTTTGCCTGGCTTCCCGAATCGGGGCTGGGCGGCCGACTTCTTTTTTAAATTTTTTCTTTTTTGCAAAAAAAAAAATTAATTAAGCGGTTGGGTGCCGCCTAGGCGGCTTGGGCGCTGGGCGGTCTCGAAACACTTTGGGACCGCCCAACGCATTCTCGAACGCTGGTCGGAAGTCTTCTGCACCTAGGATATATTCTTATGGTTAAGATTTTTTTTCGAGGGTCTGACACGAGGATTCCGGGGGGTTTAAGTCTCATTGCACAATTAATCCTCTAATTTATAAAATAAATTTAGATTTTTTGTTACAATTATCTCGTTCATCATTGTTTTGCCATTGCCGGTGAAGGACAATTTTTTCGTAGCACCATCCATTTTCAAAATTTGTCGCACCATTGGAAAGCTTATACATAGGAGATCATAAGCCTATATATGGGAACGGTTCCGGTGACATGATTTTATACATACATTTTCAATTTCAGCCACTAGGATTGTCCGTTGACGAAATTGGGTATATCGTTAGAAAGCTTATACATAGGAGATCATAAGCCTCATGTTTAGTTTCGGTTCCGGTGACTTCGTAGCCGGAATTTTCTAAAACCCTATTTAGGACTACTTAACTTAAGGAGAAATGTGAAGCCTCCATTAAACGGTGATAACGTCATCGGAATATCACCAAAACTTG